>CATKWD010000012.1:0-152242 GCA_949825005.1 Gasteruption jaculator
GGGCCCGACAAGTTCAATACCGGTTCTAATCACGTAAACAGAACAAATTCTTTCCATTTTGTAATTACTTCGTATTGACATAATGGAAAAAACGAGCTTGTCTAATGTTATAGGATTTCACAACTTTTGTAGAGAGATCCCTTTTCATAAATGAACTTGTCTCGACTTTTTTGCATATTTATATATTCACCGATTTGAACACCGCTCACCTACACGTCGAGAGAAGAGTAAAACCCGGATTCCACAGAAGGAACATCGATCATCCCTCGAGGGTCAACTGCACTCAAATCAACATCAAATCCCGGAATCACAACCCCATTCATTGGATATACATCATAAAGTTCGAGTCCTCCAGATATTTAAGAAGTGAGCACCCTTCTATCATTTTATTTCTATATCTTATTTTTTTTTATTCATTTTCAATTCCCAAATCCATTCTATATCTTAATCAAGGTACTCTACTCGTCGGGAGTCCTTGATTTCCTTCCAATTCCTAAATCTTCTAGCAGGTACTCTCCTTGTTGGGAGTCCTCTAGAAACAATTTCTATAATTTAATCAAGGTACTCTACTTGTCTGGAGTCCTTGATTTCCTTCCAGTTCCTAAATCTTCTATCAGGTACTCTCCTTGTTGAGAGTCCTCTAGAAACAATTTCTATATCTTAATCAAGGTACTCTACTTGTCGGGAGTCCCTGATTTCCTTGCAATTTCTAAACCTTCTAGCAGGAACTCTCCTTGTTGGGAGCCCTCTAAAAACAATTTCTAGTTCCACAATCAAGGTACTCTCATATCGGGAGTTCTCAATTCCAATTCCTTCCAAATATAATAGGAGAATTTCTCTCGTTTGAGGGGTCTCATAGTAAAATTCCTACCTGCACGTAAAATTTGCCTTTCATTTACCCTTTTCTATTTTCTTTCCGTTCTAACGAATTTCGTTCAATTAACAGTGCCGAGAGTAAAATCTTAGAAAGAATTGGAGCACCAACGTAATAAGCGTTGGCTCCAGAGGGAGAAACGCAGAAGAGCTAAGGGGATCATTCTCCAAGTTCCCGCAAACCCAACGGCTAGCACCAATCGCCCCAACAACACCAACAACAGCGCCAACAACGACGACAACAAACGGCCCATAACGATTACAAATTCGCTTAGGGAAGGGAGAAATAAAACCACCCTTTTAGTTTCACCCATACCAAAATTGGTTGTTCCGCCCCCTCCTCAGACCATCGTCGTGGACGAGGATATTCAAATCCTTGTCCCTCCACCTCCTCCTTCTGCTCATCCCATCAACCACCCTACCCAACATCCTCCTCTTATTCTTAGGCCCTGCCGTCCCCCTACCCCAGATATTAAACTAAATCCAGAGGATCGGGATGATGATGATCCTATCATTCCCGAATTCTTTGAAATTGAGCTCCCCGATTCCCCCACTATCCCTCCCTCAATAGAAATCCTCCTTCGAGGCTCGGGTATCAACCGAGTACGCTGCACCCACCCGAAATTTCCCAACAAATCACAATTTATTAGATTTAGGGATTTTAAAATTAAAATGACCACCTGTAACTTTGTACAAAGTATATTTGAAAATTAAATTTCTTTTGTTCTTGTTTTACCCAATTGATCCTTAAACCCCATCCTTTTTCCCTGGTCATTGAGAGTTTCCTTTCCCAAAGGTACTCGAGTCTATCGCGCTACCTTTAAAAAGGAAAACCATTCGTCCTTGAGGATTTATTGTCCAAATTGACATTTAATACCTCGACGACCTAACAGTACTACAAAATATCAAAAAATTGAGGAAATCAAAAATCACAATTTTTGAAACTGTTCGATTTGGCGTGGAATGCCCCATATATATTGCAAGTTCTTACGTTACGTATGTTGTATTGTAATGTTACATTGTTGCATTTATATATTAGAGGAAAAGGTTTAAGAACGGGCTAGGGTCTAAATACAGGCTACATGCTAAAAGTGGGGGAAGGAGGTTGTGCGCAGTCACGAAAATAGTACCGTATGGAACAGCAAGAAGTATGGGAAGAGTAGTAAACAAGTGACCTCTGGTTTTGATCTACATGCATTGGTACAAATTAATTAATTAGAAAACCTACTTTTGCGAAACTCCAAACTTTTCAAGGTATCTAAAATTTAATTTCTCTCTTAGTTACTACGTGATATTAATGGTTTTTACCTCATCTTAAAGTAGACACCCTGTGCTATGTGTAGGTTACCGATTTTAATTGATTTGTTGGTTTTGTAATGGCTACTGAGACCACCAACTTGAAGTACTGGATGGTCTAAAAACGGGCTACCTTAGATGGTCTAAAAACAGGCTAGCCCGTTTTTGAACCGAGACTGGGAATACGTTTAATTTCAATTGAATGTAACATGGGGTAAGATGCCTCGAACTAAGGACAAATATGAAAAAAAGAACGTGAGATTGAAGTGGGACCCAAACAACCTGGAGAAAGCCATCAAGGCGGTTCGTGAAGGCAAAATGGGTACTTTGAAGGCCAGCAAAACTTTCCATGTTCCTAGGACTACCCTCCAAACTTTGAGCAGAAAAGTTGACGTTGACCCCGCTCAAGCTGCTCAAGTCAAGCTGGGCAGGAAACCTTTCTTAGGGAAAGAGTTGGAACTTGAGATTGTGGATTACTTGCTCGACATGGAAAAAAATTTTTTTGGATTCACCCTCAAAGATTTGAGGCGTTTGGCTTCTGAATTAGCCACTCGAAATGGACTGGAAACGCCCCGGAAAGACTCCAACGAAGCTGGTAGGGCATGGGTTGATTTGTTCTTGAAAAGAAACAAAGAACGTTTATCTCTTCGAAAGCCGTGTGGAACATCTTTTGCGCGAGCTCTTGGATTTAACAAAGAAAATGTTGAAGCCTTCTTCAATATTTTGGAAGAGCTCTACGACAAATTCAAGTTTCCCCCAGAAAGAATTTTTAATGTTGATGAAACAGGTTTGACCATAGTTCAGAGCAAACATCCTAAAGTCATTTCGAGGAAAGGGAAGAAACAAGTGGCTGCTTTGACATCCGCAGAAAGAGGTAGCACCATCACAGTTATTGCTTGCATGAGTGCTCGTGGGATTTTCGTTCCTCCTTATGTGATTTTCCCAAGGGTGAACATGGCCACAACGCTTATGAAAGGTGCTCCTCCTGGGACTATTGGAAGGGCCCACCCGTCTGGCTGGGTGCAAACTCATCTGTTCACCGAATGGCTTTCTTTATTCATTGAGCAAACTAAACCAACCGAACAGTCCCCTGTACTGCTTATTTTGGATGGACATTACAGCCATGTCCGAAATATGGAAGTGATAGACTTGGCAGGGGCTAACTTTGTGACCATTGTGTGCCTCCCTCCTCACACAACCCATAAACTCCAGCCACTGGACAAGAGTTTTATGGGTCCTTTGAAGACTTACTACAGTGAGGAAATTAGGAAATGGTTAAGGCATTCTTACCGTCCTGTCGCACCTAGTGACCTAATGGAGCTCTTTGGAAAAGCCTATTTGAAAGTTCAGACTGGAGAGATCGCCGTAAATGGTTTCAGAGCAACGGGGATATACCCTCTTAATGGACATATTTTTTCAGAAAGTGATTTCTTGGCTGCTGCAGAGGAAGCTGATAAATCGTGCAACACATCACTTTCTGTAGCAACTTCTATCAATTTGTCTGACCCCTCCACTCCACCCAAATCGGATCAACCCTCGACAAGTAAACATCAAGATCTGAGCACCCCAGATCAACGACCAATTCCTGAAACATCGAAGTCCGAAAAGGTTAGTCCTTATGATGTAGCTCCAATCCCCACCATTACAAGGAGAAAAAGCAATCGTGGTCGCAAGAGTGCCAAGACTTGCATCATTACTGGATCTCCTCACAAAAATGAATTAAAGAAAAGTTTGGAGAGTACAGCCTTGAAAAAGAATCGGAGGGTTGAGAACGTAGAACCAGGTGCGCGAGCGAAGAAAAAGAGTTTAAGAGTGTCAAGCCAACCTAAGAAGCCAGGGATGAAAGTTAAGATAATAAAATAGTTAATATCTAAAATTTTTGAACTTTGGGACTTTAGTTTTGGACAGTAGTTAATAAAGTTTTTGACAAAAATTTGTTGTATTTTCATTTTTCCATGAATTACGTTTTGTATACAAGTAGCCCATGTTTGGACCAGCTCTTGAAAAACAGTCATTTTCATTTTTCTTCTTGGATCGTATGATTTGGAAAACTGAAGTTGGTTTTAGCGTTTTCAACCTTTATATCACCTTCGGGATGGTTTTTAGAAGTAAGTAACGGCAAAATTATCCATTTTGAGTGAACAGATAAACCGGTAGGTACCAAAATGAAAATGGTAGCCCGTTCTTGGACCTTTTCCTCTACAAATATATATGTACATATTATATATTACAAATATATATGTACAAGGGTGTTTAAAAAAAAACGACTTTTTAAATTTTTTGAAGAACATTGAAAAATTGTAAGAGTATTGCTAGAAAAAGACCCTGTGAAAACCGGAGCTCTTAAGGCCCCTGTACAGTCTGGGAGCCTGAAAATCATGCCTATTTTTGGGAATTTTTTCTGAGGAAATGAAAAAAGATAAAGCAGTTTTATTTTTTGATCTTTATTATACAAGTTTTGAAGAAGATTTTTTAATTTTCTTAGACCATTTCAATACAAAATGGCGACATGGCGGCTCATCTCCCGAAGCACCTCAAAAAAAGGTGAATCGGGGTGGAATTTTTGAAGGTGATGCCGGATGACCTGGAACAAAAATAATTATGAAATTGTGTTAAGAATTAGTTTATCTCGTCTTTATCATAGGGGTTTTACGATAAAAAATTATTTTTTTAATTATGAGACTTCAAAGTAAAATTTTTTTTTTCATGAAAAAATAGACTTTAAACACCCATAAAAAATTTTTGGGGCAAAATATCAAAAAACCCCTATGATAAAGACTAGATAATTGTATTACGAATCAAATAAAACTGAGTTTGGGCAAATCGGTTGAAAATTGTAGCTGTGGGTTTTTCCACCGTTTTAAAAATGTGGTTTTGCGAAAAACGCGTTTAAAGTTTTTTTTTTCACTTTTTGTTCAATAAAAGTAGGAAAAAATATTTTACCTCTAATCATCTATTCCAGCTCCATACTGTACGCCTTCCTTCACAACAAATGATGCTTCAGCATGTTCTGGTCGGATTTTGATCTTCTGCGAGCAATTTTGGCTTCGTCACTTATATCCTTTTCGGCGCAGTCGATTCTCTCGCTGTCTATCGCGAAGCAGTAATTGTAGCAATTTTCGCCGATTTCAAGTTCCAATGCCTCCATTATATGCATTGTGACGTGGCATTTTGCCACCTCTCCAGGTGGGAGCACTTTTTTATTTCTCTTTCTTTTTTTTTCTTGTTTCTTTTCTCTGTTTTTTTTTATTATCGATTATCGTTACCAAGGATTATTATTGATTTTATTGGCGGCTATGGCGAAGTCCAGGGATCTCCCTGAGAGGAGGGGGACCCTTAAACATTAGCTAAGCGCCTGTATCGCATTTCTTTTCTTTACGTTTTTTTTTTCTTTTTCATTCTATTATCATGTTATTTTTTTTCTTGTGCGTACCATATCGAAATTTATTGTATTATATTCTTTCATTGTTTAGCGCTATTTCTATTATGTGAGATTGTTTTTTTTTCGGAATTTATTTCATTGTGCGAAACCGTGAGCGTTGACTTAGCTCCATGTAAGAATAGGTAAGGGCACAGCCTCCCTTTTCCCGCTATTCTGAAACCCTATTTTCTCCCTCGCGAATTTCCCTTTTCCCTTTTGAACCCTAACGAATTACTCACGTTGCGGTACCCTCGTTCGCGTATCCCTTATCGCCGGATAACGACAACGCAAGGTCTACGCCGATAAGGAAGATTCGCCGGCGACGAATCCTTTGATAAGGAAGGACACTAGTAGAGGCTATCGACCTGAAGATCTAGCGGAAAGAGGTCAGCACCTCTTGGCCCAATTAAGTAGCGGACCCCCCAGGAAGGGGAAATTGGAGCATGGAGGTCCCGCAAATTAGCGGCGACCTCCAGAGATACTTGGACCGCCGAGCCGTGCCACGAAAATCGCCTTTCGAGGATTGAGTGCCATCTTAGATAACTAGAGTGCCGTGCCTAAGTGCCTAATTAAAGAGAACTTCTATTAAAAAAAAGGGATTCCTTCCTTTTCTGCCGGTGTTGTGGCTCTTTTGGAGGAAGTGCCTGGAGCCGCCTATCCTGGAGTGGAGGTACAGCGCCCGAACGCCCACGACCACCGACGAGACATCCGGCGATAAAGGTAGCGAGAAGGGTACCGTACCCTTTCTCGTTTCTCTTTCCCCCTTTAGTTACCCCCTTTGTATACTTTCTTTGGTCCCCGTCCTTTTTTTTTATTTGGTTGAGCCCCTATCGCGACTTTTCTGTTCCCTTTTTTTTGAGGGTCCCCTCTTACCGTCGCTGTGCCCCGTGCGATCATGTTGTAACACGGTTTCGCGTTCGTTTTTTTTCTCTTTTTCTCTAGTAACGAATTTTCTTTTTTTTTGGTGCGTAATCATTAGAAAATCTCGGTCGCGTCCCCCCCGCTTCTCTCAGTACCGAATCTTAAGTTTTTTGTTTGGAATTGCGCTATTTTTCTTTTTGATTTTCGCTGCATTTTTTTTTGTTCTCTTTCGTTTACCGCGAATTCATTTTTTTTTGTTCATTCAGTTCACGCTATTATTTTAGAGCTCTTTTTCTTGTATATTTTCCTTTTTTTTGTTAGCAATAAATCGCGCGTTGCGCCTTTTTTTTCTAGTATTTCCCGCGTGAGTCTCCCTTTTTTGTTCTGAGAAGGAGGCAGGATCCCCTCTGGGACTCCTGCCCTCCCTGAGTTCGCCGAGCCCCCCCTTTACTCCCTCTCGTGACCATTGAGTTGTTTTTTTTGTTTTGTGCATTTCCTTTTTGTTGTTTTCAGGTGTTTCTTTTTTTTTTTGTTTCGTTTTCTTGCGTACCGTGTCAGGATCCCCAAAAAAGGATCCTGACTGGCGCCCAATAACCCCTTGGAGCTCTTGCGAGCAAAGGTGCCCTCCCTCAAACGACCCTTACCCTCGCGGGAAGGGTCGAAGGGGCAGGATTTGTAAACGCCGGTATCTCCGTGTCCACCTAGAAAGGGGAAACGGGGAGAACGGCGGTCGCAGCATAATGCTCTTGAAACCATCATTGAAGGTGCAGACAGCAATACTAGTTGCAATATCAATAATAGTTTTGCTGTTGGAGTGATGTTTTGGCGCAAAGTTCCAAACTACGCTGTTGAACGATTCATTATTGTTCTGCGTGTAACCGACCAAGCATCGCTCAAGTAAATCTCCTTTCAAAAGATCGTCATAAACTTCTTTGACAGCTTGAAAAACTTCTTCTTTCATCGGAGTTTTATGAATAAAATCTTTCAGTTCTCCAGCTGCTTTTGCCTTTTGCCACTTGCACCCAGAAACAGAACAGTCTTCGTATAGGGCCCTCTATAGGTAATAGAGTACGAAAAATAGTACTTACCATCTGCCCAATATACCTAATATTATCATACGATGGTCGCAGCACATGTATACCTGCTGTACTAGCGCACCCGCTGGGCGCCTGGAGATAGACGGTTGGCGCGCTCTCGGAAAATCGCTCATAACTCACAAAAAAAAATTTGCCTTACTATAAAACCAATTGGACATCATTCTTACGATAATAATAGACCATTTTACGCAAAAAAAAATCGTTTTTCAAAATTTCCAGACTATACAGGGGCCTTAATATTAATATCTAGAGGTGGTGATTCGTAATTTTGTGTTTCCCATTTAAATAACATAGAAAAATTTGTGATCAAAATTTGGAATTTTCTACCTGAATGAGGAATCACTGCACAAGTATGTCCAAGGGTTATCTTATAGGAAATTTAATGCGGTACAAAAAAGGTCTGAATGACGATTTGCGTAAGTCTAGCCGTCTCAAAGATATCGAGCCTCAAACTTTGGCATGTTTGAAATTATGAGATTATTTTCTCTTAAAACTCAAAAAAATCGATTTATATCACTTAAATACCTAAAATTATCAACTTTAAATTAAATATCTACAAAGATTTAGTAGAATTTTGATCGAAAGTTCTCAATTATTTGATAAATCATAATTTCAATTAATTTTTAAAGAAAAATACTTATCTAAAGAATATGGTAAAAATTCATCTTAAATTCACTTATATCATGTATTAATAATCAATTCATATTGAATTTATTTGCGTGTTAATAGATTGATGAGGAGCAGCATCTAATAATTTTACATAAACGTAAAATTATTAGATATGTTAACAATATTTTTAGAAAACTTTTTAACAGTCCAGTTTACAATAAATTTTTTTTGCTACAGTTTGGATAATCTGTTAAGGCATGTAAGTTCGGGCAGGTCGCGACAAAGAAAAAGAGCTGTACTTCCTGAGAGTAATCTAGAAGTTTCTTTGTATAATGAAAGCTTTATTGAAAAATATGAAGATGTGCTATTAGAGCAGTAGTTTGCTTGTAACTGGATAAAGAACGCTTGCTTGACACGTGACTGGTAGAGGCTCGGCTATGCTCGGCCTCTCTTTCGTGCACACTCGGTACCGCTGCTCTGCGCGCGCATTAAATGCGATGACCCGTCTCAACACTTCCGCCGTCGGAGCGTTTCGTGCACAGTCCCAGATTCGTACATAATTCGAAAAATCTACTTTTTGGTAGCGCTTTAGTAAATATATCCGCCAACTGAGTCTCGGTTGGCACGAAGGTTAGATTGATTTCACCGTTCTTGACTTTCCCGCGAATATAATGATATTTTACGTCAATGTGTTTCGTCCGTTTATGAAATTCGGGATTGTGAATCAAGCGAATCGCGCTTTGGTTGTCGACATATAGTTTGGTCGGTTCGTCTCGCAGGTACTCTAATTCGCTCAACAACGCGCGTAGCCACACAGCTTCTCTCGTTGCTGTAGATGCCGCGATATACTCCGCTTCCGTCGTGCTCATCGACACAAGTTTTTGTCGCTGAGACGACCACGTTACGATCCCGTTTGCCATGCGGAACGCATAACCTGTCGTTGACTTTCTGGTCGCTATATCACTCGCGAAATCTGCGTCCGAATATCCTGTGAGTTCGACTTTCGTCTCGGATGCTCGAAATTCGATCTCCATGTTCGTTGTTTTAATCAAATACGCGATGATGCGCTTCACCGCTCGCCAATGACTTGCGTTATGCTCGTTCAGAAACATGCTAACCGAATTGACCGCGTACACAATATCTGGACGTGTTACTACCGCTAGAAACATCAGCGATCCTACTGCCTCGCGATACGGCACTACTTGCCTTTCGATGTCTTCTGATTCTACCGGATATAAAATCATGTGAGGATCCGCCGGTACGGAAATTCCTTTTGCTCGACTCATCCCGAATCTTTCGATGACTTTCTTCGCGAAAGCCTCTTGATGTACGAACATCGATCGTGACTCGCGATCGCGACTTATTTGCATCCCTACGAAACTACTGCAATCTCCGATCGTTATCTCGAATTCTTTGCTTAACTCGCCGATAATTTTCTCGATTACATCCGCTGACTTCGCAGCAATTATCCCATCGTCTACGAACAAGGCGAGGTACACTTTACAATTTTTATAAGTACCGATATACACGCATTTGTCCGCATTTGTCTCTCTCAGGTTGAAACGTTTTAAAACACTCGCAATTTTTAGATTCCAGCAGCGCGGTGCCTGCTTGAGTCCGTACAGTGCCTTCTTGAGAAGACATACCACTTTCTCTGGGTCCTCCTTGACTTTCAATCTTGTTGGGGTCTCCATCCTGACTTCCTCGTCCAGGAGTCCATGGAGGAATGCAGTTCTAACATCGAACTGTACTGCTTCTAGATTTTCTTCCGTGATGATCGCTAGGAGTACTCGGAGAGAATCGTACCTCACGACCGGTGAGAACGTCTCCGAATAGTCCACGCCTTCTCGCTGCATGAAACCTCTGGCACACAGTCGTGCCTTAAATCTAATCACGCTTCCTTCCGTGTCTCGTAGAATTTTGAAAACCCATTTGGAATCTATGGTTTTTCCTCCTGGGATTCTTGGTGCTATCTCCCACGTCCCGTTCTTTTGATGCGCATCGAGCTCATCCTCGATGGCTTCAGCCCACTGAGTAGCCTCTGGACCTGATACAGCTTCTTGATACGTCGCCGGAATATTGTATTCCACGAGACACAGCTCGTACTTCTTCGGTTGACGAATTGTCGCTCGATCGCGCAACACTCTCGGTGCTGGTACTTCTTGTTCCTGCTGTTGTCGAACGTTCTCGACCTTCTCTATTTCGTTTTCTTCGACTGTCTCTGCTGTTTGTTCCACTCTATCGTTGTCGGCGACAGCTCCGTTTTCATCAGCTGTATCTCTGTAGTCTTCTCCTTCGATCTCGCTCTGCATAGGCAGTGTGAGTTCGATCTCGGACACTGGTACCTCCGATCCCACTACGCTCTCTCGTTCGTTGAATACTACATGCCTAGAAACAGACACAACTTTTGTATTAGGATCGTAACACCTGTAGTTTGTCGATTCAGTGTCGTATCCCACGAGGATCAGCTTCTTCGCTCGAGGATCGAATTTTGTGAGCTTCTGTTTCGGCACGTAGACATAGGCGTCAGAGCCGAAGATTCTCATGTGGCGAAGATCTGGTTTCATTCCCGTCCACAATTCGTACGGTGTACGACTTCCGCTCTTTCTCGAATGCCCAGTCCTGTTGAGCGTGTAGATCGCTGTAGCAGTTGCTTCCGCCCAAAGATGCGTTGGTAACTTTCTCGCCTGCAGCATCGTTCTTGCTGCTTCTATTATTGTGCGATTTTCTCGTTCTGATTTCCCGTTCTGTTCAGGGGTGTGTGGAGCCGTGGTCTCGAGCGTGATTCCCCTCTTCTTCATGTATTCGCTCATCCTTTCGTTACGGTACTCGGTGCCGTTGTCCGTACGTAGCGTCTTCATCGTGCGCCCGAACATATTGTTCACCAGACGCTCGAACTCCTTGAATCGCTCGTAAACATCCGATTTGTGACGAATGAAATACACGACTCGAAAATTCGTTGCGTCGTCCTTGAAGAGTACGTAGTACTTCGCCCCTACTAACGACTGAACCGATATTGGTCCGCACACATCGCTATGGATAACTTCCCCGGGTTGGTTCGCCGTCTTCTTACTCTCTCTCTGGAACGGAAGTTTGTGTAGTTTGCCGAACTGGCAAGCTTCGCAGAAATAACCTTCCGCGTTCTTTAGGATTATCCCCTCCACAAGCTCTCGATTCACCAATTCAGTGAGTGCCCGCTTGTGTATATGGCCGAGTCGCTCGTGCCACATTTTGAATTCCAGTGCTGTCACGTTAACCCCTTGACTTTCCTTCGGTCTTCGGAAATACATTCGATAAAGCCCGTTGTCCTGTTTAGCTCCAGTTGCCTCGACGACGCCTCCTCGCGTTATCTCTACGATTCCATTTTCGAATTCTACTTTGAATCCTTTGCTCGTGCAGACTCCAACTGAAAATAGATTTCGTGAAACACGAGGTACGAGTAGCACGTTCTCGATGGTAGCACTTTCCTACTCGCCATTTGCGAATTTTTCGATGCGGATTCTCCCAACACCTGCCACCTCGCATACCCCGTCGTCTCCCAGCACGACAGTTTCCCCTTTTACCGGCCGTATATTCTCGAACCAGTCGCGACGCGACGTGACGTGTTCCAACGCTCCGCTGTTTGTAATCCAGACGTCTTTCTTTTCTGCTTCCCGCAGCCGTCTAGATTGTTCGGCCGAAGGCTGTTGATTTCGGTCCCTCACCACTAAAACTTCCGCGGTTTCTTTCTGCGACTAAACTATGAACGCGCACCCGCGATTCGACTGACCCTTTTTATTATGGTTACTGTCATCGTCCTTCTTTCGCTTCTTGCACTGACTCGCGTAGTGTCCCATTTCCTGGCACCGAAAACACTCGATATTTTTTTTCGACTTTTTCTTTTTTTGATCTTTATCTTTCGAACTCGCTCCGTCTTTCGAACCACCTTTCTTAGTGACCGCCAACGTACTCGTGGTATCAACTTCCTCGCAATCGTTCGAATCTTCCCGTATGAGTCTTTCCAGCAAATATGCGATCGTTTGACGCGCCGGGTCCACGCTATCCCATTCTGTCCTGAACACGTTAAACTTCGGCGTTAAGCTCGATAGAATTTTCGCGATCACTGCCGCGTCGGAAATCCTTTCTCCGAGATCTATCAATTGTCGCGCCATATTTTGTACCGCACTTACGTGTTGACTGGCCGTGTCTGTCGGACCCATCTTGTGGGGGTAGAACCTTTGCGTTAACGCGCCGACGTTCGATGCCGATTTCTGTTCGTGCACTGTAATGAGCTTGTCCCACATTTCTTTGGCGGTACCACACACTAGCACACTCACAACTTGCTCGTGTTCCGTAGCTGACGCGATGATCGCCGTCGCTTTGGCATTGTCTTTGATCCACAGCTTCGTAAGCGCAGCGTTTTCGCCGTTCTGGTTTGCTGGCATCGTTCTGGTACCATCAACCACATCAAATATCTCGTACGCCATTAGCACTGCCGTTATTTGGAACTTCCAAGCTTGGTAGTTTCTTCCGTCGAACCTCTTAACTGAACGTACTAATGCGTTCCCCGACATCTTCTAGCAACGACGGAAACTCCGGTCACGTGAACACCGAAGCCAGAAAAACGATGAACTGCGCTTGCTATACGACACGAAACTCGATGACGTATTTTCTAGCGAACTCGTTTCTCCCCGATGCCCGAGATTTGATTTGCTCCGATTTCGTCCTGAGCACCTGCCTCGCGATCACTTTTTCTTTTGTTCTCCGGCCACGTGCCTTGCTCGCACACTTTAATGGCCGCCTTGAGTCACAAAACCCACACACCTCTACTTCTCGCTCTTCTGCGATCTCAATATTCTCTCACCAGCTAATTCCCTTCCGGCAAGATTACATTCACTACGGATACGTTACCTGGGCCCATAACCTGTTAAGGCATGTAAGTTGGGGCAGGTTGCGACAAAGAAAAAGAGCTGTACTTCCTGAGAGTAATCTAGAAGTTTCTTTGTACAATGAAAGCTTTATTGAAAAATATGAAGATGAGCTATTAGAGCAGTAGTTTGCTTGTAACTGGATAAAGAACGCTTGCTTGACACGTGACTGGTAGAGGCTCGGCTATGCTCGGCCTCTCTTTCGTGCACACTCGGTATCGCTGCCCTGCGCGCGCATTAAATGCGATGACCCGTCTCAACATAATCCTCTCGACGTTTCTTCACAGTTTGTAGCAAACTTTGGTGCTGCTCCTCATTTTTAGTTAAGTGTTGATTATACTTGGAAACTAACGCAACATTCCTTTCAGCAACATCGTTTACTGCTTTTAATGAATTACAAAATTGAAGATTTTTTTGAAAGCCTTCATACGTAGGCCATAATGATTCATTATGGCCTGCGTATGAAAGCTTTCAAAAAAGCTTCAAAACCTTCTTTTTCTAAAAATATTATCAACATATCTAATAATTTTACGTTTATTACTGTTCAATTTATTAACACGCAAATAAATTTAATATGAATTGATTATTAATACATGATATAAGTGAATTTAAGATGAACTTTTACCATATTCTTTAGATAAGTAAAAATTTTTCTCTAAAAATTATTTGAAATTATGATTTAACAAATAATTAACAACTTTCGATCAATATTCTGCTAGATTTTTGTAGATATGTACTTTAAAGTTGATAATTTTAGGTATTTAAGGCTGTTGAATGCCAGCCACCCGCCCCCCTTGAGGGGTCAACAAATATGCTTTTCGCCCAAGTGCCATAGCTGCTCTATTTCTCAACCAATTTTAATGAATAAGGTCTCATTTTAAAGATAAATAAATTTTGTACGAGATGACTTTTTTAGAATTTTGAAAAAATTATGATTTGAGAAAAAAAACTCGATATGAAGTATGTGTCTACTTTCATATACATATATCAGGACAGAGAAACATCTAATCGAAAATTCGAAAAAGTCATCTGGTACAAAATTTATTTACCTTTAAAATGAGACCTTATTCATTAAAATCGGTTGAGAAATAGAGCAGCTATGAAACTTGGGCGAAAACACTTTTTTACCACATTTTCACCGAAAAAATAGCTTGAATGTGGCGCCACCGTGTTGTCACGGCAATATTTTAAAAGCTGTAAAGAAATTTAGGAGGTGACGGTTTCCTCCACTCCTTCTTGCCAGCCGTTGTGTAAGCATGATACATGTGTTGACTTACACATATTTGTTGCTCTCACGTATATTACGTCATTGGCAGTCGCCAGTAATGCAATTGTTTCAGCGTTCAAAACAAAAATTATCGAATTCATCAACATAAAAAAGGGGTAAACCAACCAGTGAATGACCAAATTGATTTATAATATTATATTTGTAATATAATATTGTTATTATATAATATTAGTACTATTATATTGTATCAGTAAACAAGTATTATATTACTGTTGTAATATAATACTTGTTGTTTCATAATTATTATTATGAAACAAGTATTGAGATTGCATAGAGAATTAATTTTTTTTACATATTTATAAAAATAGTTACTTTTTGTAATCGCAATTATGTACTATAAAATTAACTGTAAAGTGTAACCCGTGTAAAAGCCCAATAGATGACCTAAAACTTCCATTGTATAAAATAAGAATATTATTTATTACTATTTAATCATGACACTTATACAAAAATATCGAAAATTGAATTTGTACAAAAACCAGATTTATCATTATTTATTCAATTGCAAGCTTATATTTCACATTTATTTATGCAATGCTCAATCACTGGCATGTGGTTAGTCACTAGGCAGTTTCCCCTATATAGGAAAGAAAAGCTTTTACAATCTGATTTTTATATTTTGAAAATGAAATATTGGAAATATTATGGATGGTATATTTTTATAGGAAAACGAATGCTCTCCAAAAAAAGATTCTGGTAAAAATCTTATAAGTTTAACCGATACAAAGTTATAAGCTTGTAAATTTGAAATCATAAGAATTTGTCGGTTTTTCTAAATTTTTAATGTGTTTTTTAAACCCTTCAAGTCAAACTTTTTTTTGTAGTCACAACGTTATTCCAAAAATTTTTTAATTTGACTCGATTAGTACTCATAACGGTAGATATTTAATAGAATTTTGTAAAATTTATTATAAGGGGTGGGTCACCACATTTTGCCACTTTACCATTACGCATAGCAAAATAATGGCAAAATGTGGCGACCAACCCTGTATATATACAGGGTGGGTCACCTGATTCTTATAGATTTATAATTCTCAACAATAATAATTTTTTTTATCGTTTGTTTAACCAAATTTTATTCCATTATAACTTCTATAGTATTAAAATTTGAAGTTGATTAAATTAATATAAATACTGATTGCATCTTTGGATCTAAGGAAATCTCACCTAATCCAATTTTTCAGGGTTTTTTTTTATTTTATTAATTTTCGAAATTTAATTAGTCGTGTTTTAAATTTTCAATATTATGCTTTTTGTAATATCAGAATAATATTAGGTTGGGGAAAAAGAAATCCATTATTTTTTCAGTAGATGTCTATAGTAAAAATAATGGATTTCTTTTTCCCCAACCTAATATAAATATTATTCTCAGACAAGGAAACTTAAGGAAAAGCTTGGCACTGACAAAAAATTTAATTTGTATATGACATAGCTGAACGTGCAGTAAAATTAATGGAAGAATATCATAATATTTTAATAAAAATTCCATAACAACAATAATTTATGATTAAATAAATATCGGGGTATAATAAATATTATTCTGATACTCGAAAAAGCATAATTGTTGATGATTTTAAAAACTATTAATCAACTTTCGAAAGTTAATGAAATCGAAAAATACTTAAAAGTTGAATTACATGTGATTTCCCCAGATCCAAAAATACAATCAGTATTTATATTAATTTAAATGTAACTTCAGATTTTAGTATTATAGAAATTATGATGGAATAAAATGTGATTAAAAAATTGATATAAAAGTAATTATTGTTGAGAGTTATACATCTATAAAAATCAGGTTATATGTTGTGACGGACTTTCCGTCGCAAATCCTCGCTCGTCCCTCCGTTCGGCCTGATCGGCTCCTCCCTTCCTGGAGTCCCTTAAGGGGAGTCCAGGGATGCGAAATCGAGAGATGGGCGCCAGCCGAGGGGGTGGCCCTCGACGATGGAGATCCGATCAGCCCGCGGCGTAGACGAGGGGGCACGGCTAGCGGTCGGGAGCAGAGTCCCAGAAGGGGGTTCTGCCTCCGTGCCCTGGGGAAAAACAAAAAGGGAAAAGAAAAGGGCTAAAACGGAGGCTCACGCGGTAACTGGTTTTTAATTTAATTTATTAAATTAAAAAGAACAACAAAAACAAGAAAAAAAAACGTCGCCTCGGTAGGCGGTAACAAGAGAGAGAAGAAAAAAAAAAGAAACCGAAAAGAAAATCTCTCACAAAACCAAAGCGTCGCCTCGGTAGGCGGAAAACAAAAGAATGTGGCCTCAAAATGGCCCGCAGCCGAAAGGGCCTGGGACTCACAACAAAAAGAGAAGAGAAAAGAAAGAGAAAGAAAAGAATCGCGGTAAGGAAGCACGGAACTGGTAGGCGATAAGGGAAAGCTATCTCTCAAGTTCGGGGAGCTAGGGAGGAAGAAACAACAACCAAGACGGGAGAAAGAAGGTGAGGGAGCATACAAGATGTGTCCGTGACGCCCGGACAATGGAGTCGATGACCAACCTCGTCGGATGCTTCCTCCTCGAACTCCGGTCTCCTTCCCGGCTCCTCCGCGTCTCCAAAGCCTCGACTCCAAGAAACAAAACTCCCACAAGATATTCGGTAGTGTCACGATAGGGTCTGTTTTGGATGGTGGTCCAAAGATCTCTGGCCTCTTCGCCAGCGGCGGTCCTCGATTCCCCCCACCCAGGGCCCTTTCGCAATTCCTAGCGTGGATAGTGCTGCCGCCCTGGGTGGTGGATCTTGATCGATGGCTTCTGGCTGGCGGAGTTGCGTCTTGTGATTGGTTGAGGATGGCGTTCTTGTCCAGTCTTCTGGTCTCAGCGGTATCGGAGTCCTTCTTCCTCCGGAGCGTCACGGTGATAGGTAGACGGTAGGAATGCGTGAGGTAAGGGAAATGGGGATTGGGTATTGTGCTTCCTCCGTCCTACGCTGTAACAATCTAAAATATCTTTAATATCTTGTCCCAGCCCTTTCGGGGAGATCTCTGGACACTATATCCGTTCAGAACAGCGCGTATTGATAACGCGGCCAAATGGCCACGTTACAAACTCCCCCCCACTTAAAAGGGAGCGTACTCGCGACCTTCCAGTCCGTCACCAATCCCAATTGTCATGCAGCGTCACGGAACATGAGTTAAAAAGGGGGATGTGTTTTGGGGCTGGATGTAATGAACAGAGACAGTATCCTTATGAAAGATGATACGGAGGCTTTCTCCGTATTTTATTTATCACGAAGGTAAAAGGGAAAGTTACTAAATCGAAAACTACTGTTCGATTTATTACCTGAATACAGAAAAAGTTATTAATTTTAATAAATAAAGATAACGGTATCTTAAATTGACCTTAGATTTTAAAACGAGATGCGGAAAGGGAACGGTTAGGGAGTAGTGGGAAAGGGTTATTTGGCTCCTCTGCCCAGGCACCCTTCCGGGGGGGGTGGGGGTTCGCCCGTATAAAAATTTAAATTAACCGTAGCCCCCGGGAGGATTATCAGGCCCGGGAACTGAGCGTTCTGGGGCAGCCCCAGCTGCTCCGCGACGGTAGCTAGGAAAGCGGTAACGGTAGTGTTCGGGTTTTGTATCGGTAAGGGTGAATCGGTAGGGGGCGTTATTGGTGAAGACGGGGGTTGGAAGGGTTCGACAACGTTAGGGGGAAGTAATTGGTTCCTGGGGGCTGTTGGGGAAGGCACTTCTGTGATGGGACCCCGGGGGTTGATGCCCAACAACGGTAGGGGGGGATTCGCGGGATTAGTATGGGCGTGACCCCTCTTCTCGAAGGGCCAACACCTTTCCCGGGTCTCCCTCCATTTTGACGTGCATTTGAAGCACTTTTTGGCTGTGACCCCCGGAGTTCCGCACATATAACAAAAGGTTCTGCGGGGCAAAGGGCATTCGCTGTAGCGATGGTTCCCCACCCCGCAGTTCCAGCAGCTTCGGTCTGCGGTCTTCTGTCCGGAACGAGAGGTAGTGGGTGGAGCGGTAGGGGGAAGCCCGGTGGGCAATATTGCCTCTGTCTGGGTGCCAGCGTCTTCGTCGCTGGTCTCTTCGGTGGCTGGGGTGGCGACCAGCTCTCCTCCGTACACCCTGGTCTCGGGATCGCTGGGAGTCCCCGTGGACTCGAGGGAGGCGATGATCTCCCTCACCACGCCGATGTAGCGGCCTCCGCGCCAGTTTCCTCGGCCCCCTTTCAGGGTCCGGCGGTATTCCTCTGCTATACTCCACTGGCCTCGGCCTTGTGTTGGTGGAGTAGGCTCCCGGGCGTCCGCGGGTGCCCTCGACAGTCCCCGCCCTCTCCCTCGGCCTACTGCTCGACCCTCGTTAATACTTAAAAAACGGTCTGGAGGGTTATTAGGCGGTAACGGTAGGGCTGTGTGGGGGTACAGGGAGACGGTAGGGAGTGGGGGTGATGGCTCTAGGTACTCTACTCGCGATAAATCTTGACTGCCTAGTAAATTTCCGGTAATTTCTAAGGGATCCCCCCAGGGGCCTCTGGTTTGTGCAGAGGGGGAGTACGTATCTGAGGTCGTTACCTCAGGAGGATGAATAATTCCCTCCTGGGGGTTGGTGGGGGCCCGCGGTGCCCTAATGGACGGTCCCCAAATCGCGGACCCGGTGGCAGTGGTGGTAACCACGGTCGAGGTGGTAATCGTTCCCGTCGACACCACTGTCACCGTACTCGCTAGCGACATTCCGGTATTTGCGATAGTAGTAGTCGAGAAGGGTACGGTACTGGAATGGGATGTTGGAGGAACGGAAACGGGGTTCCGATCTCCCAAGGTGGAGGAGAGGGGGGCGGCTGACGGCCTGTCCGATCCGGCCCGAAGGGTTGACGGTGAACCCCCTCCCCTCTCGTCAACCTTCTTGTCCCACGGGACGACTCCGTTCCCGAGCCAAGTCCGGAGCCGGAAGCGGACAATCCTGTCCTGGAGCACCTCCGTCGGTCCCTCGACATTTAATTTGTCCGCGTCCAGCACGAGGACCAGCTGCAACGGAGTCCTCTCGGCGGCAAAACGACGAGCCGCTCTCTCCCAGCCCATGGCCTCCTCACCATATTCCTCGGTGATGTAATTTCCCCCGGTGGCCATGGTGAGGAAGGAACGTTCCTTCGGGGTAAAATGGGAAAATAAAGAAATCGGCTCGCGGAAAAGAGAGAAAGAGGAAAAAAAAATTCGTAACAGTCGGTAATTGGTTCAAAATTCCCTGACCGACTATGAAAAAGAAGAAGAAAAGGAAAAAAAAACAAAAACGAGAAAAGAAAACAACGAGAAAGAGAAGAAGAAAAGGAGAAAAAGAAAGAAAAAAAAAAATCTTTTCTCTTTTTTTTTTTCCAAAAAAAAAAATTCTTTCCGTTCCCGCTGTGAGGAAAAAAAAAAAAATTTCCAAAAGGAATTAATTTATTAATTTTCCTCTAAGGAAGTACTCGGTACTGTCGATGGGAATTTTGAATCCAACAAGGGGTTCCCGCGGTAGTTACTCTTAATATTAGGCCTAGCACTCGACCACCGTGCGTGACGTCACTGCTGACGTATCGACCGCGATCGCGGGAGCTACTAGGCCTTCGCTCTATGCTAGAACGCGGAAACAACGGTATACCGGTAGGAGAATACCGGTAAAGGGAAATGAAATAAAATGTAACAAAAGGGAAGTTTTTCTTCCCCTTTTTGGTCGCGATAGGGGTGGAACAAATCGGGAAAACCTGAAATGGGGAAATAACACAGAAATAAGATGGTATTTCGGGTGAATGCCGGAGATCACTGGCAGGTAGTACTACTCTTTAATAGAGCGTACTACGATGTACTACTCGACACCACAATTCAAAATGGCGGGCTCAATGCCGTTACTAAATTGCCATGTGCTCTCCGGGGTTCACATGCACGGACTTTCCGACGAAAATCCGTTACCCCGAAATCCAAAATGAACAACAAAAAAAAACAATGTTGATGAAAATTTTCAATAGATAAAGATATTGTTCTAGCTACTCGGTATGGGGGTGTGGGAGTCGAAAATACAGGACTTTAATGGCGTAATCCCGGTAAATGATTTTTCGGTAAAATCTACGGGAGTGGGCCCCACGTTGGGCGCCAAAATTTGTGACGAAGTTACAAAGTGAGCACAACGTGGCCCAAATCAAACTTCAAATTCCAACGGTAATAAATTCTACAAGGGCGAGCCCCACGTTGGGCGCCAAAATTTGTGACGGAGTTACAAATTGAGCACAACGTGGCCCAAATCGAATTTCGAATTCTAACGGTAATAAATTCTATAAGGTATTCTTCCCGGTAAATGATTGTTCGGTAAAATCTACGGAAATGGCCCCACGTTGGGCGCCAAAATTTGTGACGAAGTTACAAATTGAGCACAACGTGGCCCAAATCGAAATTCGAATTCTAACGGTAGAATCTACAGGGGCGAGCCCCACGTTGGGCGCCAAAATTTGTGACGGACTTTCCGTCGCAAATCCTCGCTCGTCCCTCCGTTCGGCCTGATCGGCTCCTCCCTTCCTGGAGTCCCTTAAGGGGAGTCCAGGGATGCGAAATCGAGAGATGGGCGCCAGCCGAGGGGGTGGCCCTCGACGATGGAGATCCGATCAGCCCGCGGCGTAGACGAGGGGGCACGGCTAGCGGTCGGGAGCAGAGTCCCAGAAGGGGGTTCTGCCTCCGTGCCCTGGGGAAAAACAAAAAGGGAAAAGAAAAGGGCTAAAACGGAGGCTCACGCGGTAACTGGTTTTTAATTTAATTTATTAAATTAAAAAGAACAACAAAAACAAGAAAAAAAAACGTCGCCTCGGTAGGCGGTAACAAGAGAGAGAAGAAAAAAAAAAGAAACCGAAAAGAAAATCTCTCACAAAACCAAAGCGTCGCCTCGGTAGGCGGAAAACAAAAGAATGTGGCCTCAAAATGGCCCGCAGCCGAAAGGGCCTGGGACTCACAACAAAAAGAGAAGAGAAAAGAAAGAGAAAGAAAAGAATCGCGGTAAGGAAGCACGGAACTGGTAGGCGATAAGGGAAAGCTATCTCTCAAGTTCGGGGAGCTAGGGAGGAAGAAACAACAACCAAGACGGGAGAAAGAAGGTGAGGGAGCATACAAGATGTGTCCGTGACGCCCGGACAATGGAGTCGATGACCAACCTCGTCGGATGCTTCCTCCTCGAACTCCGGTCTCCTTCCCGGCTCCTCCGCGTCTCCAAAGCCTCGACTCCAAGAAACAAAACTCCCACAAGATATTCGGTAGTGTCACGATAGGGTCTGTTTTGGATGGTGGTCCAAAGATCTCTGGCTTCTTCGCCAGCGGCGGTCCTCGATTCCCCCCACCCAGGGCCCTTTCGCAATTCCTAGCGTGGATAGTGCTGCCGCCCTGGGTGGTGGATCTTGATCGATGGCTTCTGGCTGGCGGAGTTGCGTCTTGTGATTGGTTGAGGATGGCGTTCTTGTCCAGTCTTCTGGTCTCAGCGGTATCGGAGTCCTTCTTCCTCCGGAGCGTCACGGTGATAGGTAGACGGTAGGAATGCGTGAGGTAAGGGAAATGGGGATTGGGTATTGTGCTTCCTCCGTCCTACGCTGTAACAATCTAAAATATCTTTAATATCTTGTCCCAGCCCTTTCGGGGAGATCTCTGGACACTATATCCGTTCAGAACAGCGCGTATTGATAACGCGGCCAAATGGCCACGTTACAATGTATAACAAATCTGACAAAATTCTATTAACCCATTAACCCCTGAAAGGCCACACTGCAGACCACTACTTTTGAGCTTACTGTAGCGATATAATTCGATTGAAAAAAAAGCAAAACACGAAATTTATAGTTCTTTTAGTACTCTTTCAGATGGTGTCATTGAAAATTTGAAACAAAATTTGTTGACTACCCTAAAATGAAGTTGTAGGGTAAAAAAACGTTGAAAAAGCAAAATTTTGTTTGCAATTTAATTTGTCGGCAACTTCCCGTTGTGGAATTATCTTGAAACCGATTTAGATGGGGGACGCGCTGTCTGAACTTTAAAAATATGTATTGACATATACTAATAAACTATTAATTTTTCGACAAAAATATTCAAAGTAAAAAGTGCTTAGAATTGGTCAAGGAATACCCCAGAATTTTTTCAGATTTTTTGACGCATTCATCAAATTTTTCAACTGAGTTTTTATAAATTTCAAGAAACTCACGGAAAATTCTGTAAAAAATTCTAGTGTGTTCCTTTGATAATTCTAAGCTTTTTTATAATTGTTAGTTTTTTTCTGAAAGTTGATAGTTTTTGAGTAAAAAAATCTAAATGGACAGAAAAATTTACACGCATGGAATGCGGCAGATTTTTGTACTCAAAAAGTATCAACTTTCAGAAAAAATTGACAGTTATGAATAAAGCTTAGAATTATCAAAAGAATACACTAGAATTTTTTTTAGAATTTTTCGTCAATTTTTGAAATTTATAAAAACTTTGAGTTAAAAGATTTTTTAAAATGCGTCAAAAAAATTTGAAAAAATTCTGGAATGATCCTTGACGAGCTTCAAGCACTTTTTACTCTTAAAATTTATTTTTTCGAAAAATTAATAGTTTATTAATTAAAGCGTCCGACAGATATTGAGTACAATTTTTCATTTTGGATGCCATTTTGGATCATCCAGATGAGCGAAAAAAATTTGTCAATATATATTTTTAAGGTTCAGACATCGTGTCCACCATCTAAACTTGTTTCACGATAATTCCATAACCAGAAGTTGCCGAAAAATGAAATTAAAAAAAATTTTTTGTTTTTTCATCGTTTTTTACCCCACGAATTCATTTTAGAGTAGTACAAAATTTTTTTTTCAAATTATCAATAACAACATCTGAAAGAGCACCAAAAGAATTATAAATTTCATGTTTTGCTTTTTTTTCAATCAAATTGTATCCGTACAGTAAGCTCAAAATAGTAGTCTATAGAGTGGCCTTTCAGGCGTTAATAGGTTAATTACCTACAATTATGAATACTAATTGAGTTAAATTAAAAAATTTTTGGAATAACGTTGTGACTACAAACAAATTTAACTTAAAGAGTATAAAAAACACATTAAAAATGTAAAAAAACCGACAAATTCTTATAATTTCAAATTTACCCGCTTATAACTTTATACCTACTAAATTTACAAAATTTCTACAAGTGTTTTTTTGGAGGTCATTCATTTTCCTATAAAAATATAACATCCATAATATTTCCAATATTTCGTTCTCAAAATATAAAAATGAGAATGTAAAAAGTTTTCTTTCCTATATATTATAAGTTGCACCCTAGTCCGAAAATTAGGTATGAATTATTCATTATAAAAAACGTTAGTCCCTTTAAATTTGTCGATGTATGTGTTTGGATATATAAACACAAATCGACCATCTAAGTTTCATTAAATTGTCCACAGTTTGCTGTACTCTGGGCCCAAACTTTTCTTGTCGGGGAAATTAGTACCGCACGTGTTTCTGTGCTTGCTAATTTAATGAAACAGTTTTTATTAATTATTGTTTCTTAGGGGGGTCAAACAAACCCTGCATTGTATGATGAAATTTTAAGCGATGACGTAGGTCTTGCTAGTTGTACAGTGAAAGTGATACCTCCTAAATGTAACCCAATATGCCAACCCTGCGACGTATTATTTTTATAGACAGATTAACCCTCAGCGGGTACTCTGGGTCTGACAGACCCGAGCGCAAAATCGTATATGTGAATATCTCGGAGGGGTGCAGGGGAAGGGGATTCGTTATAGCGGGGAAAAATCCTTCTTTGTGTGCCAAATCGAGGGAGCACTCGTGCCATTCCAGTGCGACGTCACCTACGGAGCTAGGAGCATTGAAAAATTCGATTCGGGTCTCCTGGACCCAGAGTACCCGTAGTGTCAGAAAGTAAGTTTTATGACAAAATTATAATTATTTAGAATTTATATTTAAATTACTTAATAATGTAAAAATATATGTTTTAATGTATAGTGCCCGTGAAAAAAATTTTTTAATA
The DNA here is from genome assembly GCA_949825005.1 of Gasteruption jaculator. NCBI lineage: Eukaryota > Metazoa > Arthropoda > Insecta > Hymenoptera > Gasteruptiidae > Gasteruption > Gasteruption jaculator. The sequence goes on from CATKWD010000012.1 coordinate 24,323, forward strand.
GCTTGGTTTTTTTTTTAAGGCAGAAATGGAGACGCGGTCTCGCACGCGGTCCGTCGCTGAGTTGGTAGCAATCGAGAACCGTAACGAGGAGGAAGTTTACGAAAATGATGCTTCTTCTGGGGACGAAGAAGATCGAACATACATCTAAAATTTGTTCTGCTTGTTCAACTACCGATATGTAAAGAATAATTACAATGTTATAATGATAATAGTTTTCAGATAATAAATACTTTTCAAATAATATATCTCGATTTTTATCTTTCTTTACCATTGCAACTCTATATTTATATATATGTATATATTTTTTTAAATATTATATACATATGTATATATATATATGTATGCATGTATATATATCTTATTTTATGATAACGTAGGCTAAAAAATTTTTTAAACAATTTTTTTTGCAAATTTTCTAGTGATAATGGCCGTGTATATATGAAAAATACATTGTAAAAAATACTAACTTTCAATCGCAAAAATAAATCGCTTATCCTAATTTAATCGAAAAATGACCTATACAGCCTTAAAGTACAACACGTAAGCTTTAAAAAACCGTTTTTAAAATTAATTTATCTTTATTTTTCATTTTTTTACAACAATTTGAAAAAAAAAATTTTTTTCGAAAGGTCTCCTTGTATTTTGTTAAATATTAACAAAACTTTTAGATTTGGAGTAAAATGGATCACTTATTCGTTTTTTTGAGATTCTGGCGATGGATTTAAAAAAAAAACTTCTCCCTACGATGATTTGGCTCCGAGTTATAAGCGATTGAAAATCGCTCGGGTCTCACAGACCCAGAGTACCCGGATCGGGACAAACAGTATAGAGTACCCGTTGAGGGTTAAAAATGTTATCAAACGCATGCAAACTTGTGCGTATTTAATTGAAAACACTTTATGTTTCCCCTGTTTATATGATAAGTATCATCCTACCTCCCCAAGATGCATTTGACGATTAATTGTAAAATTTGATTATGTTTCGTTGTTTCTCATTTTTTGTCATTATTCATTTAATAATTAAGAATATTAAATGAAAATCAATGCGTTTCGTCTTTTATTCGTCCACAATTTTAAATATGTTTGTGGTAATAAAAAATGATGCAAATAAATATATTTTCGCATTATACTTCCTTTAAATTATAATATACATGAAATAATGTGTGAAAAAAAATTTTAAAAAAATGCCCGAAAGGGGACTCGATCCGGCGTTCTAGCGGTTACGAAGCTAGAACGCTAACCACTCGGCCACCGCCACTGCTTGGTAACGATCGTCACGTAAGGGGATATAAGCGACGCATCGAAAATCGCAAACTTTGCTTGCGATTTTCTCGAAAACGCTTGAGAAGTACGCCTTAATATTTGCACATTATATTGTCCTAGTGGACTACTAAAAGTGTGCAAAGGTTGAACAAAATCGGTGACCCACGACCCTGGCGGAGCCCTTGTGAGTCAAAGAATCGAGCAGCCTACGGTGGCGCAGGCCACCACCAGACCGTAATGATTTAGAAAGTCTGCGCCTAATATCGGGTAGGGCACTGATGCAACGCAAAAGTTCCATGAGAAGACGCGACGAAGGCCTAAATTCAATTCGAGTCGTTTCTCGCCGAAAGTCTCGATCGTTGTTTCGTTCGCCGCGAAAAGCTTTAATCCGGACGCGCGCCTATTGGTAGCTTTGTCCGCGGGTAGCAGAGAAAGATCTGCCCCGGTGTCGATGAGAAAGGTCAAACCGAGGTCGCGGTCACGAACATGGAGGCGATGGGACCCGGCACATGGCGCGCTCGTCTCCGCGCGGCCAGTGCTCTCTAGTTTTCCGCTTGCCACGAGCACGGTTTCACACAATACCGCCCGTCTTTTCCGTACTTCCGGTGAAGACGGCACAACTCGCCGTCGCGCGAATTGGAACAGCCTCGCGATCCAGAGCGGAACGGGGTTTTGCTACGATGAGAGTTTCGATTATTTCGCTTGACCATGTTGCTCAGATCTGCGTCCTGTTTGGTCAAGCGATCGATTTTGTCTTCAAGCTCGCGATTAGATGGAACTCGGGAAGTTGCCGATGCAACTCCGAACGTGACAGGCCCGGATGCCTCTCCTTCGTCTTTTAAGGCATGGTGGGTCGAAACCGGGGATATCGCGGGTGCGACGGCACCCGACGCCTCAACGACCTTGTCGGCTAATTCGGCAAACTCCTGCAAGACAGTGATTTTCGACATGGCTAAAACGGCGCGGATTTGAGCGGGTAGTTGCTCCATGAAAATTGAACGCATAACTTCCTCACTGCACGATCCGTCGTTTAGGTTGCGTAAACGCGTTAAAATCTGTGACGGCTTTCCGTTTGTGGTTACTTCGCCCTTTAAGAGGCGGTGCAGGCGAGCCTCGGCGGAGGTGGAATAATTCGAAATTATACGCGCTTTTATGCTGCCGAAAAGATCCGGAGGCTGCGGAGTCGAAGACAAAATGTCTCTGATCGTCGCGACCTCGTCGAATGTTAACGTGGATACGACAATGTCCGCCATTGTTTTTTGTGAGGTTATTCGCGACGCGGACAAGGATGACTCTACCTGCATAAGCCATAATGATAGGTCGTCGCGAAAGAATGCAGGAATTTTGGGAATGCGATACGAGTCCACATGTTTCTCTCGCTCGCGCAGTGCAAATCAGTTGGCGCGAAAAACCGCTGTACGTAATTTGAACGACTTGACACGTGACGGGTAAAGCACGCGGAGAAAAGAAAACGAACACTGGACGGTGGGGTTTCGCGACGATACAATAAGGCTGCTTAACAGTCTCTATGCGGAAAACCGCAAAAGTTCGCACTTAAAACTCTAGGTACGACGGGTATCAAACAGTTGGATTCGAAATGTTGTAATGTTGTCCCACGATGGCGGCTGCGCAGGAGAAAACCCGTTGGATGTTCAAGATGGCGGATGTCCAGGAGAAGACCACGTTGAATGTCCAAGATGGCGGCTGTCCAGGAGATGAGCCCTCGCCAAGCCTGTGATGGCGATTCGATGGCCACGTACTGCGATGGGTCGATCTCGGTCGGCCAAAATATCCTCCGAACAGCGAAGGGCAGCAGTAAAATCCAATGGGCGTCCTTTTACCCTTCAACGAGGCTCGGGTGAGCCAAGAAGCGCTCCTGCGCGGGATGGTGAAGACCACGTGCCGGTGATGAGCAACAGCGACAATCACGTCGCGGTCACCAGTTTGTAGGGAGTCTCCGCTCCCTGGACCACGTCGGTGGTGAATTCAATGAGGGAAACTCAGTTTTCCGTCAATGTGGACGTCAACAAAAAACTCTTTATTCTTTTTACATGAAAAAGGCTATGCAGCGAGCTACTCTGACGAGAGCGGGAAAACGAATGCTGCGTATCTGGTCGGCGCGACCGTTGGTAGTAGTGTTGCCAACTACTCCACGTAATCTGGGGGAAAATGGCGACGCAGGTGCCATATTCCCTACAACAGGAGTGGTATCAGCGCCATCTCTTGAGAGAAGTAAGCGAACCACTTTGGGTATTCAACAGCCTTAAGGTCGTAGTATGGTAACACTATTTGGAAAAATCGACTTTTTTTTGTTGCATATTTCAAAAGTACTATATATTAAGAATATACTGTGCAAATTTTAGACCGAAATTCGAAATATTGACGAAGTTATAGCACCTATACGTGAGCGCCTCGTAGAAGTACGCGCTGTGCCGCACGGCAGCTTTGTGTTATGTTCAGTGTTACTTATGCTTCTAAAATTGCCAGAATGTGTCGAAGGTCAGAAAAAGTGACTAAGAATGGGGCGTATGAAGAAGTTGAAGGTTTGTTATACGCACCAGGGATAGACGATTAGTGTAAGTATGATTTTTCTATAATAAATCTGTTGTTAAAACTTTAAACGCGTTTTTCTCGAAACAACGTTTTTACGGTCGGCCCTGGTAATAAAAAATTGTCTATCCAGCCGATTGGGCTGAAATTTGGATATGTTAATCTACTCATCAATAGCTCTCGCAGAAACTGGAATCTTTTTTTTTCGTCCCTAGCTTTCCATTTTACAGCCCGATTTCCACTAAAAAAAGTCACATTTTTTTGTCGAAGTCCACCATTTTGTTATTTTTCAACAAAATTGTTTAATCACAGTTCCAACCAGAATGACAAGCTTACAGGACAATAATCTTTGTGATTTTTTTCCTTCAGATGTCCTCAAGAGGTGAAATCACCTGGGCCAGCCACTTACTTTTTTTTGGGGGACGCTCGCTTCGGGTGCTACAAAACTATAAAAATAAATTAAAAAAGAAAAAAAAAATTTTTTTGTACACTCTTAGATACTATTAATAATATATTAAACAATCAAACCGATTGAATTTTATTTTCCTGTGAAAAAAAATTTCCAAATAATGAGTTAAAAAAGGTGCCAGACTACGACCTTAAGTGATATAAATTGATTTTTTTGAGTTTTAAGAGAAAATAATCTCATAATTTCAAACATGCCAAAGTTTGAGGCTCGATTTCTTTGAGACAGCTAGACTTACGCGAATCGTCACTCAGACCTTTTTTGTAGAGCATTAAATTTCCTATAAGATAACCTTTGGACATACTTGTGAAGTGATTCGTCATTGAGGTAGAAAATTCCAAATTTTTATGAAAAATTTTTCAATGTTATTTAAATGGGAAACACAAAATTACGAATCGCCACCTCCAAATATTAATATTAAGAGCTCCGGTTTTCACAGGGTCTTTTTCTAGCAATACTCTAACAATTTTTCAATGTTCTTCAAAAAACTTTAAATAATGTATATATATTTTTTGGGGGAATTACTTTAGTCATGATTATTGTATATGGGGTATTCCACGCCAAATCGGACGGTTTGAAAAACTTTTTTTTTAATTTTCTTGATTTTTTGTTATTTTTTAGTACCCCTCAAAAGATGCTTCCTGGTAAATTTTGAGATTTTTTTTATCACTGGTTAAAAAAATATCGAATTTTCAAAAAAACCGCCCTTTTTTAATTTTAAGTTTTCAATCGTGTTTTTAAAACTGTGTATTCTTCGATTTTCATGAAGATTTTCTATTTTAAACTTCTATCCGTCTTGCAACTTTTAAGCCCGGTCCGGTAGTGGGCCTTCCGTAATTACTATTTTTTTTCGATTTTTAAAAAATAAAAAAATTTTTTTTTCGCTCTAAATCATTATCAGTATCGATTTTTGACACTGCATACAGTAGCAAAAATTTTTGTTTCGCTATAATTTATTATCAGTACCGATTTTTGAAAGATTAGAAATTTTTTTAAAAATTCAAGAAAATTTTTAAATTAAAAATTTAAAATTAAAAATTTAAAAATCAGTATCGATTTTTTTAAAAAAGTAAAAATTTTTTGGTATAAATTATTATCTGTATTGATTTTTGACACTGTATACAGTGTCAAAAATTTTATTTTGCTATAAATTATTATTAGTACCGATTTTTAAAAAATTTTAAATTTTTGAAAATTTTTAAATTAAAAATTAAAAATTAAAAATTTCAAAATCGATACTGATAATAATTTATAGCGAAAAAAAATTTTTTTTAATTTTAAAAATCGAAAAAAAATAGTAATTATGGAAGGCCCACTACCGGACCGGGCTTAAAAGTTGCAGGACGGATAGAAGTTCAAAACAGAAAATCTTCAAGAAACTTAAAATTCAAAAATATCGATTAAAAACACTTTAAATATTTGTTGTATTTTTTCCGTAAAGGCCATCTAAAAACACAAATTTTGAAAAAAAAATAATTGAATTTCGACCACTATTAGGAAAGTTATGAGCAAAAAACCAAAAAAATGGCGGTTTTTTAAAAATTCGATATTTTTTTAACCAGTGATGAAACAAATCTCAAAATTTACCAGGAAGCCTGCTTTGAAGGGTACTAAACAATATCAAAAAATTAAGAAAATTAAAAAAAAAGTTTTTCAAACCGTCCGATTTGGCGTGGAATGCCCCATATATTTTCGTTGGTATCGATAAGGGACGGTTTTGGTAAAAGGACTTGTTGACGCGTGAGGTAGGCGTGCCACTTGTACTCAAGGTTTGTTGATGTTGATATCTTCTCCCCTCGTTGTCTATTCGAATAAAGAAATACTAGCGTGGTTCGCTTTTATTTTTTTAACGGAATTTCCCTCTCGTTTGAGAGCGACTGCAACCTTTCGACTTGATGTGTTGAAAACTAACGACTTGAACCTTTCAGTTTTATTTCTGCATTGCAACCGGCAACTTGTTGAATCGTTCTTCTTTCGGAATACGGAATACTAACATTTTATATCCAAAATGAAGCAGGTATTTACACACTTGTTGCACCATTACAAAAATTGCCACCACGGTTTTTTTTTACGACAACCCTAACAAATTCATAAGTAATAAAGTCTCTCGCAAGGGTTTTCGCACGCTTTCAGTTACTGTTTTCAACAATTTTTTTACAGGGTTCTTCGAAAAGTGCGGCAGATTCGCAGATGTCGTCGATCTCAAAACGTACGGAAAATCCGTCCGCTAGCGACTCTGACGGCGCCGATTACGAAGACGTCTTCAACGTTCGTCAGGACGCAAGGGTGCCGGTTGGGCCTCGCATCGGCGCCTTGGCATCGAACCGACCGTCATCGATGCGAGACGTGCTGAACGTCTCCCAAGAGTTTCGACAGTTGGGAGAGGTGAAACGGTACACTAGACCACAGATGAAATTTACGCGGGCTCAGGACTACTTATTCCTGAAACACCTCCTGCAAGATCAAAATTGGCGGAAAGTTAGGGGTTTGAGGGTGAGTGTTTTTCCTACTCCATTTTCAGAATTTTCAAAAATTTTCTTATCAAAATCGAACAGTTTCAAAAATTTTGATTACCTCAATTTTTATATATTTTGTAGTACCTACCGAAAAACCCTTCCTGGTAAATTTTGAGATTTCTTTGATCACCCGTTTAAAAGATGTCAAATTTTCAATAAAATCGCTTTTTTTGGTTTCTAGCCGATAAGTTTTTCAATAGTGATCCAAATTTAAACTTTTTTTTTTCAAATTTTTGTTTTTACATGTACTCTTCAGAAAAAAATATACAAAAAATTGTTTAAGTATTTTTGAATGAGATATAAAATTTAAAACTCTAAAATCTCATTCAAAAATAATTAAAAAATTGTTCGTATATTTTTTTCTAAAGAGTACATGAAAAAAAAAAAATTTTGAAAAAAACATTTTACATTTAGACCTGTCGCGTCCGCAACTCTTCTTTTCATCCCTTTTCACACGGTGATAAGGGAGCGGATTCAGCATCGCGGTTCCACGAAAGCTTCACGTTACCGTGAGACCGACCGTTGGAACCGCGACCGTGAGAAGCTCTTTTTGAGTATGTCAGCGCTTTTGGGCCAGAGGACTAAGCTTCTGTCCATCTTCGCGGCGCTCCGCGAAGACAGATCTCTGCGAACCGCGAAGTAGCTAAGACGCGACTTCTCCTTTCGACATAGGTATTGTAGCCCTTCTGGTGCTGTTTTCTGATAGTCCCCATTCCGAATCAATAAAGGGCACGCTTTGTGCCAGTTAGCTCGGGAAGTGATCGTGTACGAGTCTCTTTTTGCCCCGATCCTGTTCCTGTCCCTTGTGCCGCTCAGCCACTCAGAGTGCTGGACGTCACAAATATTGGTGTCAGAAGTGACGAACTGTATTTTTCGCCCCTTATAAACTGAGTTTGGTGAAAAAAAAAAAAAAAAAGTGGAAGAGGAAAGTGCTACCAACAACTTCAACTACCTCAACAACATATCTGGTCCACATCACCATCAACAACATCAGCGGTGGTTACCAAGGATCTACAAGAAGTTGGATAGCGCCTTCTTCACCAACTACACCCCTTTGGTAATTCGCGATATTGATGCTACCGGCAATCTACACTTTCATAATTTTGGTCCTACAAGGGTGAGTTTTCCAAACTTATTCTATACAATTTACAAATTATCATATTTGATCTTATATGCCAAAGAATTCTAAAGAAACTTTACGAAAAAGCCCCTATTCGCGAAAAGCCGCAAAAGATATTTTCAGTTTAGAAGTTTTAGATTCTATTGTTCAATTGTCGAAAATGGAAAACCAAAACGAGAATAATGTTACAATTAAATTAACATTCCGCGATATTTTCGATATTATTCCGAGTTATAATGGATATAATATACCAATTGAATCTTTTGTAAAAGCATGCGAGCGAGCAAAGAAGGCTTTACCGGTGTCATTCGAGGGCCAGCTGGTCAGCCTGCTGCCTTCGAAATTGACTGGTCAAGCGTTCGCTCGCATGGAGTCAAAAATTGACGATATCTCAACCGTCGAAGATTTCTTAAGGCAGTTGAGAAAATATTACGATAAAAATGATGAGTTATCAGATCTCGAAGCTGAGATTAGGAGTACCTTTCAACGGTATGACGAAAAAGTCGTCGATTACGCGGTTAGAATAAATAGAATTTTAAACAAAATCATAAGTAAAGTCAAAACCTCATTTCCCTCCGAAACCCAAGCAAATTACAGGAACAGGCGCGTCATAGAAGTAGGAGATCTCGCATTAAATGCTTTCATTCGCGGATTATTAGACGAAATCGCGAGTTATGTGATTAATAAAAATCCAATAAGTTTAGATGAAGCTGTCGAAGAAGCAATTCAGGTCGAAAAAGAATTAACAAAACGAAAAGTAATTAACAGAAACAGATTGCATTACGAACAAGAAAACCTTCATAACTCGAGACAACCCAGAATTAGATTTTAGGAATCAAATCTAAACGAAACGGGAACCAATAATTTTCACGAAAATTTGGAAACTTCAAACCCAATTAAATGCCAATATTGCGGTCGAATTGGACACTTGGCAACGGAATGTTTCACTTTATTACGCGAAAGAGAACGATATGACTATCCAAATAGGAAGCCCAGAAATAATTTCCAAAATAATACTTCAGACGGTTACGCATCAGTAAATTTTAAACATAAAAATAGATTTCCAAACAATCAACCGCAGAGAGATCATACGAATTTCGGAAATAACTCTAAACCAAATCCCAAATATCAATTTTCCAATTTTTACCCAAATAACAATTTCAAAAAGGAACTAACATCTAACAAAAATGAGAGATACTCAAGGAATGAATACAGAAATGATCCTGGAGACAGAAATCGCGACTTTTCCAACTATAAAAACCGTGACTTCCCACGTAACAGAGAAAATGATTTCCCACGATATAAACCAGACAGTAAAAGTCCCCCACGAAATCGCTTTTCGAATAATGAGGAAATTTTAGGTTCAATGAAAAACATGCTCCAAGATTTCGCGAAAAATTTAAACTTCTCAGGAACTCATCGCGAGAGTGCGGCGATGAGTTCAAACAAAACTCGGTCAGTAAGAATAGCACGAACCAACTCTTTGCGCTCAACTTCGGATACGGAATAAAAACAAAATTAGCTACAATAAATCTTAATTCTAATGATTTCAAAACCGGTATTGGAGAATTTCTATTAGATACAGGAGCCGAAATTAATATAATTAAAAGATCTAAATTACACGGCGATGTAGAATGTTTCATTGACGATACATGTAGTATCGTAGGTGTTACTTCGGGTACTATTAGAACCCTTGGTACTTGTATTACAAACGTAAATGGCATTGAGACTGAATTCCATGTTGTTCGCGATAATTTTCCAATCAAGGAGGACGGCATGCTCGGAAATTCCTTTTTTGACGAACACAAAGTAACACTATGCTACAAAAAACAACACCTTAAAGTCCATAATCAAATTATACCTTTTGTGAGAAAGGAAACGATTACTATTCCTCCTAGATCCAAAACCCAAATCTTCGTCAGGATTCTTAATACTGAGGCTGAAGAGGGTTTTGTCGAGCGGTTAGATCTGGGTGAAGGACTATATTGTGGAAATGCGCTAGCGAAAAATAGTAATGGTAAAGCTTCTATTCTTGTAATAAACTCCAAAGAAAAAGAAATCACTGTAGAAGTCCCAATGGTCGAATTAAAACAATTCGAAACCGCCAAAAAGTTACAAGAATTCAAAGCATTGACAACCTTTACAAAGGAAACAAACAAAAGAATAAAAACATTAAAGTCCCTTCTTAAGCTCGATCACTTGAATAACGAGGAAAAAGAACATGTCGAACAATTAATTACAGAATTCCCTGATCTATTCCATATACCGGGCGATAAATTACAATCAACATCAGTTTTGCAGCATGAAATCCATACTATAGACGACAAGCCCATAAATATTAAACAGTATAGGTTCCCCCGCGAACATAAAGAAGAAATTGAAAAACAAACTCAAGAACTTCTGTCAAATAACATTATTACACCTTCTACGTCTCCATACAACTCTCCACTCTGGATTGTCCCAAAAAAACCTGACTCCACGGGTAAAAGGCGTTGGAGGATGGTTCTTGATTACCGCCGTTTGAACGAAAAAACTGTAGGCGATGCATACCCACTGCCCAATATTACAGAAATATTGGACCAGCTGGGAAACGCCATGTATTTCTCCGTTTTTGACCTTGTTTCAGGATTTCATCAGGTAGAAATGCACCCCCGAGATAAATGTAAAACAGCATTCTCAACCCCTCGCGGACATTACGAGTTTAATAGAATGCCATTTGGCCTAAAGAATGCTCCCGCGACGTTTCAAAGACTTATGGACCTAGTGTTAGCAGGTTTGCAAGGCGAAGAACTATTCGTATATATGGACGATATTGTTTTGTACGCTAATACCTTAGAGGAACATAAAAAAAGATTTTTCCGTTTAGCACAGCGTCTTTCAAAAGCAGGATTATCATTGCAAATAGATAAATGTCAATTTCTGAAAAAGGAAATAACTTATTTAGGTCACAGAATCGACAAAACCGGAGTAAAACCCAATCCCGAATTACTTAATGCTATTAAGAAATTCCCCATTCCCAAAAATGCCAAGAACATTAAAGAATTCGTAGGCCTCGTTGGCTACTATCGTAGATTTATTAAAGATTTTTCGAAAATAGGCGCACCGCTTTATAAACTATTGAGAAAGAACGAAACCTTTATCTGGAGCACTGATCAACAGCAAGCTTTCGAAACCTTACGTGATGCAATTTGCAAAGAACCTATTCTCAAACACCCTGACTTTAGTAAACAATTTATTATTACAGTTGACGCTTCGGACTACGCGCTTGGCGCTGTGCTAAGTCAAGGAAAACTAGGATCAGATCATCCAATTCATTTTGCTTCAAGATCGTTAAATAAATGTGAAAGAAATTATGATACAACTAGAAAAGAGTTACTTGCAATCGTATTTGGAGTCCAATATTTTCGACCTTACATCTACGGCAAAAAATTCCTTTTAGTCACAGACCATAAAGCTTTAACCTTTTTAAAAACAAAAGGCAAACCTGCCGAACAATTACTTAGATGGCAAGAGATCCTAAATGAATACGACTATGAAATTGTATATCGTCCCGGTCAATCCAATAAAGTAGCAGACGCATTATCAAGAAATCCTGTAGATAACAATACCCAAGAAGATCAAATAAAAAAGGTCCTTCCGATTAAGCGCGGTATATCATCTTCAAATGATTCTTTGCTTGAGTCAAAGAAACAAAAAACGTTTCACCAGCCACAAACTAGAGCACGTTCAACAACAAATAGCTCTTCAGGTAATCCTGTAGAAAGGAAAAAACCCAGAATAGAACAAACAAATTCACCAGAAACTCATAAATCGTTTTTGAATGAAGACGTGATATCCCACGATTCCAGTTTCACTGATAGTTCAAATACGGATACCCCAATGTTCTCAGTTCCAGAAATTCCTAAGAGAAAACGAGGTAGACCTCGCAAACACCCCCTTGAAAGCGATTCAGACGCATCTCATTCAGATATCCCGAAAAGAAGCCGAGGGAGACCGCGAAAATATCCTTTACACGATCCTACAATAGTTGCCCCAAAAAAGAAACGCGGCCGACCTAGAAAAAATCCTTTAAGTACAACCGAATCGGACAAACCTCCAAAAAAAAGAGGAAGACCCCGCAAAATATCAATATCAGATGATAATTCTCAAGCGCACGACTCTTGTATAGAAAACCAATCTTTCATTGACGACATTAATCAACATGTACAGTCTTCAAAAAATAAAAATGAATCATCTAATGAATCAGGTGAACCAGAACAATTGATTGTAGAGGCCGAAATTCACGATAATGCAGCAGTTAAAGAAACACTAGGGGAAAACAAAGCAGAAATGATTACTACAGACATAAAGAAGAAGCATAATACTTATAAAAAAGCTGATATAAATGTGGACGCTATTCTGTCTTACCCCGAAGATGATCCGAATCTCAAATTTCAAAGGAATTCGGCACCACCGCAGTCAATTCGTGGCGAACCATTCAAACCATATGATTCAAGCAAACAATTTAAAAACGAAAACCTTAAACTTAGCCCTGCCGAACCTAACTTTCGATCTCCGCCACAACCCCAAAATTCATCGGTTGACGATGTCTCTCCAAACAGAGAAATTGGTGTGAGTCAACCAATGGAAGAAGTTCTTAACAGTGACGAGAATTCTGATGAAGATGATGAAAACTACAATCCAAACGCATATTACAAAAATCATATAGACAATACTAAGAGTCAAATTACAACAAGACAACAACCGAAAATATCACACAGTGAAACATTTCCTGGAAAAGTTAAAATTACTGATCAACATATTTTGTCTGAAATAGACAATATCGCGTATTTTACAGCTGCTGATTGTGTTCTTAATACCCAAGTTACGGGAGCTCTGGATCAAGAAGGCTACATTCGCCAGGATGAGTTGCTGAAAAACAAACCACAAGTTGGAAACGTCATTATAACAAAGAAAAAGCAAATTTATATTTTTAGTATGATATGCAAAGAAAAATCAACAGGCTTCGCAAATATAGCAGATATACAAACATGTTTAAATATCTTGTTCGAACTATTACGAAAACTTAGTATAGAATCTTGTAGATTAACCAAAGATTCAGATATCATAAGTGCATTGCAATGGCTTAATATAAAAAGTCACATACGTGTGAATGCGCTCCGAGGTAAAACCAATTTTACCCTTTGCGAAGGTGTTATAAACATTCCACAAGTTGAAGATAGAATAGAAATTATCCGCGAATATCACTGTTCTGCAACCGGTGGTCATAAAGGAGTAACCAAAACTTCTAAAAGAATCTTATCTGAATACTATTGGCCAAATGTTAAAAACGAAGTTCAAAACTTTATTAAAAATTGTGAAATTTGTCAGAAAAATAAACTGGTTCGTGTAAAATCTAAATCACCCATGATTATCACAGACACTCCTTGCGACGCATTCGACAAAATCGCATTAGACATTTACGGTCCTCTACCAACTACAAAAAATGGCAATCAATATCTCTTAACTGCACAGGATCTTCTTACTAAATTTTGCATAGCGATTCCCATAAAAACTACTAAAGCCATTGATATTGCCACTGCATTTGCATCTGATATAATTTGCATTTACGGTTCACCAAAAGCAGTGCTTACGGACCAAGGTAGAAATTTCATTTCAGGAATGTTAAAACAATTTGCGAATATGTTTAAAATCAAACAGTTTAGATCAACTGCTTTCCACCCGCAAACTAATGGATCATTAGAGCGCAGCCATCACGTTTTGACAGAGTACTTGAAATGTTTTATTTCAAATCATCCAAATGAATGGGATATATGGATCCCATATGCAATGTTTTCGTACAATACAAGCGTTCATGAGTCTACAAATTACACACCGCACGAACTCGTTTTCGGAAAGAAAGCCCGTATGCCATCAGCATTCCTTGAACCTGAACAAGTTATTACATATGACGATTACCTTAACAATCTGACGAATGTATTAAAACGCTTAAAAGAAAATGCAAAAGAAAACCTAATTAGCTCAAAATTGAAATCAAAACATTATTATGATCGAAAAGTTAAGATACGTAAATTTGAACCCGGACAATTAGTATTTTTACTCAAAGAACCTAAAAAGCACAAATTTGACAGTCACTATAAAGGACCCTTTAAAATAAAACAAATTTTAGACAATAATAACGTTCTCCTAGAAATTAAACCAAAGAAAAATAGAATCGTTCACTCTGATAAAATTAAACTCGCTTTTGTTACAGACCAAAATTAGAGGCCCTAAGCCCAACGAACAACTATGTTATATCAAACTTTGTTTCTAACCCTGGCCTATATTCGGACGTTATGGGAAATTTGAGAACCTATCGAACAACTTGGACACTAATAACCCACGTAGACCTACGAGAACTGCATGGGAGAAAACTGAGGATTAATGGTAACATAGAAAGTTTGTATAACCTTTGTACATCTATTGCAATATATTGCCCTATAAGAAATGAACTTGAATCAGCAAGGTCAAGACTAAATTCTATTGCGGATACCCAAAATACGATCGAAGAATTAACTATCGAAAATCGCAGACCCCGTGATAAACGCGCTATATTCAGTTTCATTGGTAAAATCCATAAAGCATTATATGGCACTTTGACTGAAGATGACGCTAATGCCATCTACAATGATATAGAATTGGTTTCCAACGATACCAAAAATTTGGCCGAATTAATATCAAATCAGACTCATATAATAAAATCTCAATTTGATGCTACCTCTTTAAGGCTCACTAACCTTAGCCACTTATTCATCAAAATGGAAGAAGAAATTAATTCCCAGTTGAACGAAACGTACGAACATATTCGACTCTTAGAATTAAAACAGGAAATGGAAAAATATTACATATATCTCGAAGAAGATCTTGTCAATTTTGAATTTGATGTCAAAACACTTATAACAGCTGTTCTCTTTGCGAATGTCGGCCAGATTCATCCAGAGATCTTGACTTATGAACAAATCTTGCGAAGTGCTAAAGCAATCCAAAACACAAAACCCCATGTCGAATTTCCTATACCACTGAAAAAAAATTACATTGCAGAATTAACGCACATAGCTGAACTAACAATTTTTCATATGAAAGATAAACTAATTTACATCATAAAAATTCCCTTATTAGATCTAAAGACATACACATTGTACCAACACCACCCTCTCCCAATCCCACAATTTCTAATTAACAATAGCATGCAATTCGCGTATATAAAACCAGTATCAGAATTCACGGCTGTATGCTCCAATCTCGAAAACTATATACAAATGGACAGATTAGATATCGAAAGGTGCAAAATTTCATTATCTAGATATATTTGCAAACAAAAAAACCATCTCGTCACCATTAATGACAAAAGTGAATGTGAAATTCAGTTTCTCAGAAATCCACAATTTTCAAAATTAGAACTCTGCAATATTAAACTAAAGGCCTTATCAAATTCCTATTGGTCTAGAATCCGTGAAACCAATTCATGGTTATTCTCCATTGGCAAACCAGAATCCATATATATTTCATGTGAGCACGAAGATGCATTTTTCAAAACGATTAACGGAAGCGGCATTTTACAACTAAAACCTCATTGCATTGCAAAAACAATAACAACTACTCTCGAGCCATTCCAAGAAATTCAGTCCTTCCAATCGGTAACTCTCACACGAAATTTAAGTCTCAACATTACTGAATTATATGAAGCGATAGTGAACACTAATAAAGAATTAAACTTTACAAGTATTCTTGCGGAACCCGACATAGCATCGATATTGGAGGACACAAAGAAAGCCACGCAAAATATATTGGAAAATGGAATTTCGTTTCAAGCCATTGTAAACAAAGCCAATGAAATAAAAAAACACAAAATTACTAGAACGCGTATTAATACAATCGAATCTTTGTTAACATATTCAGGTATAGGTATACTGGCAACAGTAATATTAGGTTTCGCATGGAAGTTTTCACTCATCGGTAAAATTGGAAAAGTGTTCAACATTCTGAAATGCTTTAAGAAGTCAAACCGCAGGACCCAAATTATTAAAATGCCTAAGCGAGAAGATGTTTATACGGTTGAGTGTCCACCTTCTAACACTATACAAATGGAATCCTTCATAACTCGTAAAAAACGTGATCATTATAACTCGGAACCAAAACCCTTTTCTGAAAGAAAATCAAAATATTTCAAATCTAGACGTCAATCATACTTTGATCGTATTGCCGGTGGATCAATTTAACTCCCCCCCCCCCCCCCTTCTACTAATGAATTACAAGAGTTACAGGGCAGCAAACTTCACAGCCACGGACAACTGCAATCCTGGCTACAGTCAACCAAGGAAACTTCCGATTCCAGAAATATTAAAATAAAAAATTATACAAGCATCATTGTAAAACATCGATACAACCCATCTAAACCCTTTGCATTGTATAAAGAATATTTTCGTTTTGCACAAGACTAATTCTCAACCCTTATCGCGCCCCGTGTCTCAATGATCAGCATGTTAGTATGGGTTTTTTGCAGGTTTTTCCCTGTACTAACCGCACAAATGTGAACATGCCACAACCCAAAAAGTACGGCCTGCAAACGTACAAAGCACCGGGTTTGGTCGAGACATAAAAATGGAATTTTTTAGCTTTTCTTTTGATGCAGGAGCATCAAACTTTTGTAAGAAGGGAGGTGTCGCGTCCGCAACTCTTCTTTTCATCCCTTTTCACACGGTGATAAGGGAGCGGATTCAGCATCGCGGTTCCCCGAAAGCTTCACGTTACCGTGAGACCGACCGTTGGAACCGCGACCGTGAGAAGCTCTTTTTGAGTATGTCAGCGCTTTTGGGCCAGAGGACTAAGCTTCTGTCCATCTTCGCGGCGCTCCGCGAAGACAGATCTCTGCGAACCGCGAAGTAGCTAAGACGCGACTTCTCCTTTCGACATAGGTATTGTAGCCCTTCTGGTGCTGTTTTCTGATAGTCCCCATTCCGAATCAATAAAGGGCACGCTTTGTGCCAGTTAGCTCGGGAAGTGATCGTGTACGAGTCTCTTTTTGCCCCGATCCTGTTCCTGTCCCTTGTGCCGCTCAGCCACTCAGAGTGCTGGACGTCACAGACCACTATTGATAAAGTTATCAGCAAAAAGGAAAAAAAAGCGATTTTCTTGAAAATTTTACATCTTTTGAACGGGTGATAAAAAAAATCTCAAAATTTCCCAGGAACGGTTTTTCGGTAGGTACTACAAAATATAAAAAAATTGAGGAAATAAAAAATCACAATTTTTGAAACTGTTCGATTTGGCGTGGAATGCCCCATATATTCCACAAACAAATTCTCTAATGATACTTATTGACATCGCTAAATGACGAAATTTTGATTCCCATCGAATAATAAATAATTCATTTCATATGCTATTTTCTCATTTTTCTCAACTTCTCGTTTCATGGATTCGATCGATTCGGCAAATGAGGTATCCGTGTATATTTTCTGCTTTCAGGTGTACCAGGACATGAAAACGGCCCCACCCGGAATTTGAGGCTTTCACCGTATATCAAATTAAATACAGGTTGCAATATTTGCTAGGGAGAAAACAATACTGTTTGAGCCTTGTAGTACAAGGGAGAGAGCGCACAGAGGCGGAGAGGAACGAATTCGACACTTTTTTCACATTTTTACGAGCATACGAAATACGTTCCGATCATCGAACGGCACGGGTGAGCGGAAATATTTGCGCACATATCGTCGCGGTTAATTTGGACGTATGGGACATTCTTTTACAAACCGAACACCTTTCTGACCGACACATTTTTGATTTAGCTAAAACTTTTTTTACGTGTTCTATACAACAATAAAAACATACGTATTTGAGGAATTTACAAAAATATTTTTTTTTTGGGAAATAGAAAGGATGGAAATTTTGAAAATTCGTCGATTTTTGGCTTATTGTGTATTGTTAAAAAATTCATAACTTTGGTTATGTTTGAGCTACAGAAATCATTTTTTTTTCATTTTAAAGGCAAAAGAACGAGCTATAATAAAAAAGTACTTGAAAAAAAAATTATTAACAAATTCTAATTGTTATAAACAATTTAAATGTTTAAATCGTTTTTTAACAATCACCCCCAAATTCAATCAAGTTTTTTATATTTTTATCGTGTTCTACGTCAAATTTCCTTTCGAAAACACATTTTTTATTGATGGGTTTATAATTGGTACTATACGAAAAAAATTAATTAATTTAGCACGGTTCGTCACATCGGCATGCGGGTCACATCTCACGGTCCATTTTATTGTCTCATGTCGTTTTTCTTCTAAATAATAATAATTATAATATTTTTTCCATCAAATAATCGTATCTGTTAGCCAAGAAAACTTTATAAAAATTTGAGGATACCAATAAAAAACATTCAAGCGTTCTGTCTTGATTGAAGGTACACTGGAAAAAGATTCAAAGGTAGTGGTAACTTGCTTATTGTATAGCAATAAGTATTGCTTTACAATAAGCAAGTTACCATTACCTTTGAATCTTTTTCCAAAAACAAAAATTATAATTCAGAAAAAAAATTTCCAAATTTGTAGAAACGATAATTTCACCATTTTAATAAAAACCAATTAAAAATTCCAACACACACAAACTCAAAATATTCGCTCGGTACCATCCCTTACAAAAATATCAGCTTATAAAAAAATCCAGTTACAAAAATCAAATTATATATTTTTTGAAAATTCGAAATTATATTTTGAAATTTGCAAAAAATGTAATTTTTTGTTTATTTTAATTTATTCACTTATATTCGTAAATTATTTATTATTTAGCAAATTCTATTTATTTATTATTCATAATATATCATTTATAAATATTATTTATTTCGATACATTCCTATTTTTCGAGAAAAAAATTATAATTCAGAAAAAAAAAGATTTCCAAATTTGAAAAAACGATAATTTCATCATTTCAATAGATACCAATTAAAAATTCCAACACACAAAGGTAGTGGTAAGTTGCTTATTGTAAAGCAATACTTATTGCTTTACAATAAGCAATACTAAAGCAATACTTATTGCTTTACAATAAGTAAGTTACCACTACCTTTGAATCTTTTTCCAGTGTACCTTCAATCAAGACAGAACGCTTGAATGTTTTTTATTGGTATCCTCAAATTTTTGTAAAGTTTCCTTGGCTAACAGATACGATTATTTGATGGAAAAAATATTATAATTATTATTATTTTGAAGAAAAACGACATGAGACAATAAAATGGACCGTGAGATGTGATCCGCATGCCGATGTGACGAACCGCGCTAAATTAATTAATTTTTTCGTATAGTACCAATTATAAACCCATCAATAAAAAATGTGTTTTCGAAAGGAAATTTGACGTAGAACACGATAAAAATATAAAAAACTTGATTAAATTTGGGGGTGATTGTTAAAAATCGATTTAAACATTTAAATTGTTTATAACAATTAGAATTTGTTAATAATTTTTTTTTCAAGTACTTTTTTATTATAGCTCGTTCTTTTGCCTTTAAAATGAAAAAAAAAATGATTTCTGTAGCTCAAACATAACCAAAGTTATGAATTTTTTAACAATACACAATAAGCCAAAAATCGACGAATTTTCAAAATTTCCATCCTTTCTATTTCCCAAAAAAAAATATTTTTGTAAATTCCTTAAATACGTATGTTTTTTTTTGTTGTATAGAACACGTAAAAAAAATTTCAGCTAAATCAAAAATGTGTCGGTCAAATTTTGACCAAATCTGTACGGTTTGTAAAAGAATGTCCCGTATTCGCGATATCGCTAAATTAAATTTTCTCTCTTTCTTGCAGCTCACGCAACGGGAGCGTCCGGGGAACGTTTACGCGAACGAGAGTGAGGAATCCGCCGGGTTAGGCCCTATATTTTGTCCTCGAAGGGCCTTCACGGGACGTGAAGTTCAAAAAGTTAATTAAGTTAGTTCATTAAGTTAGTACATTGTATTCCAACGAAATATCAATAATAATATTTTTTCATAACACATAGACATTTTTTTATTCATATTCAGTGATTATAAAAGATTATACTACAAGTATGTTTTGTGATGGGGGTTTTTCGAACCCCATCAACAAATGTAACGAAGCGTCCTACCTGGTAAGGACGTCGAACACGGGAATCGAGGAACTCGAATCCCGGTTAACCGGTAAGGCACCGCCATATCCCCTGGGCAACAAACGTAACCTACTTCTGTCACCTTTCGCCGCTCGTTCTCTTTTCCATGCTTTCGTCGAGTATCGATCGTAAATGGACCGAAGGAGCAACGGGGGAATCGAACGCTGGAACAGCAGCGGCCATCTAGCTGCGCGGGAACCGGGAGACAATTCAAGTCCCAGCCGTCACGAGGAAGGAGATACTCTCCCCGCACCCGCAAGGACCGGGGAAAAACCACCGGCGCTGCCCCGGCTCCAGAGCGAGGAGTCTTCCACACCGGGACCCGGACTTCTCGGAAGAGACAACGCCCGGGAAAAACGGAATCCGGGAGATGCCGTCAAACCGTCCCGCCTCACCCAGCAAGAAGCTGGTAGTTCGGAGGGCAGCACCGTACGGGCCGCCGAAGGATCCAGCCAGTGATGTTAGCTGTGCCGCAAAAACTCGCGCATGCGCGAGAAAATAGCCTCAACGACGTGCCTAGACACTGTGAAAGGGGGTACTTTATGGACCCAACTTTGTTACAAAGTTTTGTTTCTAAAAATAAAAAATTATAATTTTTTTAATTCAATGAAAACAGCTTATTTCAACATGTTTAACATGCAAATAAATATTTTATATAAACTTGTAAAAAATTAAAATATTTTTATTCAAATTTTAGGGGTTACCAAAAAAACAAAATTTAATTATTTTTAATGGGAATATAAATTTTCTGTATTGTGAAGCTCGAAATGTTCTGAATCTACTTCAATATTTTTACAGTTAATATTATTATTCATTTGGAAGCTTGACCGGACGACACAAAGAGCGAAAACAGTATCGTTACGTAGCTGCTTTCGCTTTTTATTTTTTAAATCTGTCACGATTGAAAATATTCGTTCCGCTTCTACATTAGAGTGTGGAAAAGAAAGAACAATCTCTACTAATAAGTCTAAATTTGGAAACACATAATTATCATTATAATCTTTACTTTTTAATATTTGTATCCACATCTCATCAATTTCTAAAGACGCTAACTCTTTTTTTTGCAAATCATCAAAATGCATTGGTAAAATTTCCCGTTCTAAACTTAACTGATTAACATTAATATTTGAAATATGGGTGGCACTATACGATAAATCTTTAATTTCATTTCGATCTTCCTGATACAGTGCACTTCTCGCTTCTAAAAAACTCAACTCTTTGAAAAAACTATCATTATAGGGCAATCGTTTCATCAGTTCCCGCATTGCTGTTTTATAAAAATTTAAACCATTTATTATAATTTCATTAAATCTACTGATTCTGACCATTGTTCGATCAAAAAACGTTCACATTCTAGTCCTACATATATCTTTAATAATTTTTTCATCTTTTAAATTTAAAGACGTCAGGATTAATAAAATCTTGACCAATTTCGTGTATTAAACGTTGGCTGCAATTAAAAATTGTATGAATTAAAACCTTTCGAGATTGAAAAAGAACATTACACTTATTAAAAAAATCCAACGAATATTTTAAAAATAGCAAATAAGCTTTACCGGAATCATCATTCAAATAAGTTAATATATCATCTGCGGATTTTAAATTATCTTTAAAAACAGCTAATGTAAAGAAATTATTTAGTACTTCCCAAATTATCAAGAAGTCTGATA
Organism: Gasteruption jaculator; assembly: GCA_949825005.1. Lineage (NCBI taxonomy): Eukaryota > Metazoa > Arthropoda > Insecta > Hymenoptera > Gasteruptiidae > Gasteruption > Gasteruption jaculator. Next base: position 46,067 of record CATKWD010000012.1, read on the forward strand.
ACACACTTCTGTAATACAAGCCATCTTGTATTTGATAATTTGAGAATTTTATTTTTTTCTACTTCAAAATAATCCTGGAATTCCTGTAAAATTGCAAATCTATTTGAGCTTCCCGAAATACAAGTTGCAACCTGTCTGAAAATACTTTTGCAAGATTAAGGTGATTGATTACAGGGTTTACTAGCTATGATCGCGGATGAATGGCAAGTATAATTTAATAAAACATGCGGTACCTGAGATTTTAAACGCAAAAAGAAGGAATTATTGCATCCAGTCATTACCGATGCATTATCACTCGCCATTCCTACAATATTTTGCAAAGAAATATCCTTTTTTTGTAAAATAGATTTAAATGTTTCATATATCGAGTTCGCGGAACAATTTCGAGCATCTAACTTTACTAATTCTAATAATTGCGTTTTAACTTTCTTACTCTTCGGACATAAATATTGTACGAAAATGAAAAGAAGTTTTGTATCCGAAATATCTGTAGATTCATCAATTAAACATCTTTTAATAAGGAATCTAAATGGTTTGCAGTTTGAAAAGGAATATTATGCTCAGCAAAAAATCCTGCTAAATTAATTTCTGCCCGTTTTACTTTTTCTGCGGGTGTCAATTCATCTACTTTTTCAGGTTATGACAATTGATTAGTATTTACGTTATCATCATCATCATCATCATCATCATCATCATCATCATCATCATCATCATCATCATCATCATCATAACACATTATATTTTTTAAATATTTGACCGTCTGTGAATGTTCTATCAAATCAGTATTGCAACACCTGATGGTTTTGCTAAATCCCGCCAAAGTCTTCTAGTGCCAAATACATATACGCCCCTGCTTTTCCACGCATGCGAGTGAAATTGCGGCACAGCTAACATCACTGGATCCAGTGCCTCCACGATCGACTTCCCCCTCTCCGACGCCGAGCACGGAGATCATTCTCGTGTTGGACGGCGCCAAGGAAAGACGCAACGCGACAGCTCGTACCGCCGCCATATTTTTTTGGGTCGTTGGAAAGGCCACGGGAGCCACCGCCGCCAATAGTGGAGGAGAGCGAGCCGCGTTTGGCACTATTTTTCTTATTAAAAAGATAAGGTTCGTGAGCGAGGCTTCGAAGAAGCTTTTCGTTAGATTTATTTTAGTTTCTTTGATTTTGTTTACCCGGCACGTGGCCGGTAGAGTTCCGGGGAAGAAAAGGAGCGCCCTTTCCCCTTTCGTTTTTGTTCTTTTCTTTTTCTTTTAGTATTAAGTTCCGGTTCCGGGTGTCCGGGCCGGAAACGGTTGCCCAGGGGAACTTCTCGGCCTCTCCGTGAGTTCCTCCCATTTTGCGTGTGTGTGAGAGTGAGAGAGAGAGTGCGTACGTGGTGAGAGAAGCGTTCGAGCCGGTAGCGTTCCGACCGCCATTTTGAGACACGCCGGATGAAATCCGAAATTTCTCCCGGGATCGGTTTTCTCATTAGTATTAGACTATTAATTTTAGTATTAATGTTATCAGCTTTATTTGCTTTTTCTTATGTAAAGAATATTTGTACCGGCGCTCCGGGTTATCAATAGTTTCCGATTATTTCTTTTTATGTTATTTCTTTTCGATGATGTTCGGCGTTATTTGGTTTGACCGGGAATAAAGATCCGGATTATATTAGATTCCGGGTGTTCTTTTTATTTATTTTTCCTGTCCCCAAATTTTCTTCTCGTAGATTTTCAGCCATAGAGATATTATACATAGAGTAGGGAAGGTGTAGGGTTGCCTGTAAGTGGACGCGTAACATCGGTGAAAAGAGAAAGAAGACAACTGTGGTCTTGCATCTCTCTCGCACCTCTTCACTGATTGGTTGCCCGTTGTCCGACTGGGTGGGAGAGTCTTTCCACTAGAGCCCCCCAAAATGCACATAAAAAAACATGAAAATTTTTTAAAAAATTATTCTTGAAAGACTAATAAAGTAGTTTTAATTTTCGTTAGAAAATTAAGAGAAATATTGAAACAAAAATTCATAATAAATAACAAATTATTTTTTAATTTTTCCCGGCATACGGGGTTGACGTTTGAAATTGTTAGTCTAAGCGATGAGCAATAGAAGAGGGGAAGAGACCTATACATTCGTATATAGCATAACCTATACGCTTGTTTATAGCATTATGAGCACATTGTAACAGATATTTTATAAAGTAACTTTCAAGATGACAAAAACTTGCTGTATTTGCAAGAAATTTTACGTCCCTGGTAATCCTCGAAGTTTTCATAAGTAAGTTTTTATGACTGTATACACAATAAATTTCTAATAAAGTTTTTTCGTATTATGTTGGAAAAAGATGTATTGATAAATTTAAACCTATTTGTATACTCAATAACAGAATGTTATTTCTTTTCTAAATGTAGCTTTCCACAAAATCCTGAACTAAAGCAGAAATGGATGTGTGCAATTGGTGTATCATCAGTGCCTAAAACTGCTACAATATGTAGTGATCATTTTGACAAAAATTGCTACCACCCGACAGATGGGTATACCAGTGTGAAGCGCTTATTACCTGATGCAATCCCTTTAGTGCAGTTTAATAACGATATTGATAAACAGCTTGTTGATGAACAAAATGTAAATAGAAGTACAGACAACAAAACAGAGAATATAATAGATTGTAGACCAACAGAAAACAACTGTGTGTTGCCGTCTAATTCAATGGACTTTCAAAATAATGAGAAATTAACAAACCTGGACAGTGAGCGTATTTCAGATTCAGACATTTCAGAAATGAATTCATCTGGGTCAAATGATAACGCCAATGATAAGAGTAAAAAAAGGTAAATGTCTTATAACTTAATAGATTTTTAATGAAAATAGTTACTGCACATAAAGGTTAAAATTAAATTTATCTTTTTTTAGAAAACGTTCCGTTGATGACAATAAAAGTACTACACCAAAGAAAATACGATTTATGGTTGGTTATGAAACAAAATATATTAGCAGGGATCATTTCGTTTCCGACGAAGCATGGGAACTTTTTTTGAGTTATAAAGCATGCAGAGATTCACAAAATAGAACGTCAAGGCAAAAACAACATAGAATAAACAAAAAATTAAATAACTATGAAGATCTAGTGCGTGATTTAAAAGAAAAAAATGATTCATCGGTCGCAGAGTATCTAGAGGTTAATTAAATTATTATTGTTGTGACGTGGAATTCGTCACGTCACTAAAGGGGGGTCTCGCGACCCCGATCTCCGACGTTCTCGGTCCTAGAAAAACTTATTCATGCAAAGAATACTAGGGGGTTTTGGGCGCCAGGTACTGAGTACCACGATTTCGGGGATCTAAAATGCTCCGGCTGAGCCAGTATATGGAAGAGGGGAGGGTTCGACACGGTCAAGCAAAAAGAAAAACGCAAAATAAATAAAAAAAAGAAGCAGCTATATTCAGTTCGAACAGAGACAAGAGAAAAATAACAAATAAAAGATCATTGCCGACCAGGGCACGCTGAGCCCACTCAAAATCGATTTTGGGCTCCCCGTTGGCATACGGGAAGCGCCGAGCCCACTCGGTCGTCTTTATATGGAAGATGGTGGCCCTTACCGTACACCGGTCGTCTTCGGAAACTCGGTCGTCCGGGCTTCGATATCTCCCGGTTCCTCCTTCTGGTCTATCCGGGTAACCTCCGAACCTCTTGGGCACACGGGAGTTTCACGTAACGTCCCTTTTCTGCTAACGTCTCCGAGAAATCGGCAAAATTTATCGCGGAGAGCGATCGAGCGTGCAGCTACTCTCCGATCCGACGTGGAAGTTGCCGTTTCCGGTTTCTTCTTCGATTTGGCGAGAACCTCTCGAGTCGTTGAGAGTCTCGCCCGATACGACAGGGATCGTATCTCTCCCATGGGAACCGGTTGCGGCTGTCTGGGATTTTGCCGAATATTCGGCCTCCTGTCCCGCGTGAATCTTGTGGCAGCGAGTATTTCCCTCGGGGTTTCGGGACTCTCAATCGTGGAGTTGAACTACGAAGTTTTCTCCCCGGAAGTGTCGTGCTCCATGGCTCTCTTCATTCGTCGTCGCTTTTGAGGGGTCAGCGTGCCGTACGTAACATTTCGGGGTTCGGCCGACCGATGTCGCCATCGGTCCGATTATACAATATCGATCTTATCATTCTAAATCATACGCCGTTTCGAATCTGGCGTCGGTTCTAATACATGTTACCGACTGAGTCGGGACGCAATAGATTATCTTACAAGCTATTACCTTACAGACTAGAGGGACTTCCAGGTCGGATCGATAATTGTCAATCTACCGCGGTTTCTAACCTCAATTATCGATCCGAGTTTCCGCGTGTCACGGGTTACGGGACTTCTTGGGGCAGAGAATCGTTCTCTGTCACATTGTATATAATTTTTTATTTATTATTCTTTGTAATGAAATAATTTGTCAGATCATGTTTGAGATTTTTTAAAATATTTACAGTATTATTAACGATTTGATAAGGTACAATTTGATGTATTTTGTTATTACAGAACATTTAAACAAATTATTTTTACATTATAAATTTCTTATACAAATAGTTTGTAATGATTAACTAATAGTGTCAAAAATACATTTATTTTTAGATTTTTTTTTTGCTTTAACAGTCCAATTATTACTGAAATATTTATAAGAATAAGAATTTGTGAAATATGTATTAAGTATTTTATATAGTGTTAACAAGAAAATATACAAGTAATTATTTTTAAACTCAGTCTTACTTTATGTTTTGTTAACGTTTACTTTACATTTCTTTTCATTACTAGGGCTTACCTGAGCATCTTAAACAAATTATAAATAGAATGAAAGAAAAAAAAACAACGGTTCCATTTCCTCCGCAGTTGAAAAATTTTGCAAGGACACTGCACTTTCATTCTCCTGCCGCATATCAGATGGTAAGTCAGAGTTTTTTGAAATGTTTACCCTGTGTTGAAACATTGAATACCTGGAACTGCTCGAAAAATTACAAGCCAGGTATATGTGAAGATATTATTAACCACGTTTCAAATATGGTCCTGAATAGTTGTCAAAAAGGCAAGAAACTTATATTTAATTTGACATTTGATGAAATGCATATTAAAAAATGGACGTTTTATTGTAAAAATTCTCAAGAATGGAAAGGTTTCACTGATTTTGGCGGTCAGCTTGACGATTTTAATGAAGAGGGTAAAAGGCAGCAAGCGAGTAAAGCGTTAGTTTTTATGTTAGTAAATATTAATGGTTCTTTCAAAACACCTGTTGCTTACTATTTGACAAATTCCCTCAGTGGCAATGAAAAATGTGTACTGTTGAAAGACATACTAATTGAATTGAATAAATATTCAATAAATGTTGTAAGCGTCACTATCAGTAAATTACAGTTTGCCAGTTCACGATTACGCAAAGCACAGCAACTGGGTTGAATCAGAATATTCTGAAGACATCATTAGACATATAGCTGGTTCAACGGTTTATTCCATTAAAAAAAAAGTTCATTGCACAGTGTGCTTATCTATGTTGCAGTCATCACCTTCAGCAACTTCAAAATTAACATTATTAAAAAACAGAGGAGGATTACATTTTGCGTCAGATGATGTTTCTACGATTTGTTACTGTACGGAAAAAATTTTAAGGCAACATAAAGAAAGTTTATCGTCAAAAAATATCTATTTTAATATTGTAACAAAAACATTGGAAATTATTCCCAACACAGTGTTCAATTATGAAAACCATAATTTAGAACAAGAACCTTTGTATGATCACCGACAGCAATTAATTTATTTAGTTGTGCAAAATTATGTAAACAAGAGACTGAAGCATGAAAGTGATAAATTATGTGATATAAAATATCGTATTCGCACAATGTACAATAAATTGACAATTTTTAAGGGAGAATACAAATTTCATTCTATAATAAATAAGATTTAACGTAATATTACGACGTTTAAAATACAATTTTTTTTCGATTTTTAACCTTTATCTTAACCTTAAGTTATTTTTTTTAAAATTACAATTGAAGTAGTCGATGTATATTTTTATTAAAAATTATTTTTAAAAAAAGTTAGTGCTGGGATTCGATCCTATGCGCCACAAAAGTATACACGCCATAATCCACTCGACCGCCGCGCAAATGTAGCAAAACCAATCAGTGAAGAGGTGCGAGAGAGATGCAAGACCACCGTTGTCTTCTTTCTCTTTTCACCGATGTTACGCGATCGTGGCTGGCTTCCCTACTCTATGTATAATATCTCTATGTTTTCAGCACCCGGCACGGCCAGGTGGATCCTGGCTGGCGCCCAACGGCATATTAAAGTGCCCGTGGTGGAGGTTGCCCGACTCTCCCAAATACCACGTCACAGTTTATAATATTTGGAGTTTTGTTTACAATATTTGAAGTAACGAAGGCAACTAACAATGTGCCTACTAAATATATAACTATTATTAAGTTTTGTATCAAACGAAACTTTGTATCTTAGTTTTTAAAAACAGTTTAAATCATTTAGTAGTCATTTTTACCTCACTCATTTGGAACCGAAATCTTTCTGTGAAAAAATTTTCAGGCGAGAAAATCTTGGAGTTCTTAAAGTATGTCAATTATTATGCTATCGTTGTTTTGTAAGTACTTCATACTAAGGTAATGTTATAGATTCGGATGATATAATTTGTATAAGTGACTCAATCTTGTTCGGCGCCAGCTATTTGTTTTAAAGAATGTTGTAAATCCATAGTATCACAACCGAACCCATTGGTAACTTGTTTCAGAGTCCATTCCGTTACGGCCAGGGTTTTGCTAGGGTTTTGCTAGGTTACTAGCGTGTGCATTCAACAGAATCGTCTGAATTTTGGATATGTTATAGGGGCTCTAAAGACGCTTCGAATGAGCTGTCGCGGAGCTTCCTTCGACGTCGGAAAGTGTCAAAATTTTGATTTTGAAAATTTTTTTTGAGATCCAAATTTTCGACAAACTCAAAATTGACCGATCGGGCTGAAATTTGGTATTCCGCATATAGGAGCCCTTCTGAGTCGAATGAGACTATTCTCGCGGCGATTGGACAACTGGAAGTGGAAAATTTTGACGAGGTCAAAAATTTTTTAGTTTTGCCATTTTTGAAAATTTGATTTTTAGATAGCCCTTTTCAAGCTGAATTCGCCCCGCCGTAGGCGTTTTCGAAAAATTTTTGACCTATACTTACGTTTTTTCGACTTAAGTATTTTTTCGTGACACCTGCCAAAATTGGGAATTTCAACATTGACGGATGGAGCTGAAATTTGGTATTCCGCATATAGGAGGTCTTCTGAGTCGAATGACACTAATTTCAACTTTGTACGACCACGGGAAACGGGAAATTTAGCATAAGGCCTAATTTTTTGGGACGACTCGTTTGACACAATGATTCATGTAAAGTGCGTTTAACGCTGAATGCAACACGCTTTGTTCGGGGCGAAAATATTGTTTACTTATTGTTGATATTTTTGCTTTGAAATTGTAGTTTTCGGAAGACCCATATGCTAGGGGTTTCGCTATTGTATTATCTGACCCTGTCTAGTAGGGTTTCAGTAGGGTTGCGTTATAGAAGAATTGGCTGTTGCAAGGGTGTATCTAGGGTTTTGTTATTAACCTGAAACCGGCTGCCGCCAGGCGGCCTGCCACGCTAGGATTTTGCTATTATCTGACCGGCCAGGTTACTGGATTTTGACATGTTACTAGGGTATCGGTAAGTTACCGACACGTGCATTCGATTTAGCGTTGAAAAATTATTAATTTTTTATACAGGGTTCCTTTTAAGTAGAATGAGACTAGTCCCACCTTCCTGATATAACCGGAAGTTGGAGATCAGGCCATGTGATATTTCGATTAAAGATTGACATTATTATTAGAACAAGTTGGGTATTTTTGGCTGTCGGTAATGTAGCGATTGTTTTTAGTGGTAAGTACGCGTGAAAGATTTTAGTTTATCGACAGTTGTTACAAATTATGTGTGCTAGTAAATCCTGATAAATGTTATCTACTTTGCCGAGAATTGATATATTGATGTTTTATTTTCTTACACACACAACAGCATGGTCCTATACATGTGCAGAGTTGCAAATTATTTAAATTAATAATTTTCAATTGTTCATTTTTTAAAAATGTATAATTAAAATTTCCTGAATTATTAAATTTTTTAAAAATTCATAACTGAAGTAGTATTCAATAATGATTTTTTCAAAAATGGATCGATTAAATTTTTTCATATACAGGGTGACCCATTTTAATCGACTCACTGAAATATCTTGCAAACTAACCGGTAAAAAAAAATTGTTCCTACAAAAGTTGTTAGGGACAAAGGGGGGAAAATTACTATTCTGTTAGATTTGACCTTGAGATCAATTTCCTAGGTTATTTGAAGGTCAAAGTATTTTTTTTAAATGGGAACCCCCCCTTTTGACATCGGCAATCGATAGAGCGGGAAATTTTACGTTAGAATACGCTTTTGGGTCATAGGTCTAATTTGACCTTGACGGACAGCAGGGTCATCAGAGAAGTCCCGGGACGGTCCAATAACTTGGAAAAATAACACTCGTAGAGAAAGCTGTTTTAGACAAAAGTTCTACTATTTTTTTCGAGCTACCAGATGGTGACATTGAAATTGACCTTGACTATGACCTTGAAGGTAATTCGAAGGTCAAGATCATTTTTTATCAGGGAACCTCCCTGTTTGACATCGGCAATCGATAAAGCGGGTTTGATATTCAAATTCGTACTTGCTTGATGCATCAAAATGACCCACTCATCTGCCCATTCATCATTCATGTACACTGTTGCACCCTGGCTTAGCTTTTCGGATTATTCTTAATTTTATTGCTATTTTTATTAAATTATTCTTCTATATCTTCTCATCCTAACTGCTTCTGCGTCTTCTTCTTCTCTACACCTCATTACTAAACTGTATTTTCTTACTACACTACTACTGTTATTCTCAATCGCTACATTCTGCTTACTTCTGTCTGTAATCTAAATGCTAGTGTCTATCTGCTACCATAATATTTTTTCCCTTCACCTGCTGTATCTTTAATTTGCCCCATGACACCTCAAGGGCATAATAAATAAATAAATAAAAAAATAAAAGAATAAATAAAATGAGGGTCAATTAGGGGTCAAAATGTGTAGAAAGCGCTCAGAGGCAACTAGCTCGAATTTTAGAGACAATCTTGGCATAACAAACGTTGAAGGTGCCTCAATTAATTAAATAAAATGCAAAAATGTCATCGACCTTTAACATATTGACCTTGGGTCAATTTTTAAGGCTATTTAAATTCTAGATCAATTTTTCAAATTGAGTCTAGTAGACTTACTTTTAGCGTTACCCGAAAACAACGACGTGGACGTAGTAAGTTCTGTTTCCTTTGGGGTGCTTGATTAACGTGAGTCCTCTTGCCTCTCACTGGGGTGCTTGTTTAACGTGAGTCCCCTTGCCTCTCACTGGGGTGCTTGATTAGCGTGAGTCCCCTTGCCCCTCACTGGGGTGCTTGTTTAACGTGAGTCCCCTTGCCTCTCACTGGGGTGCTTGTTTAACGTGAGTCTTCTTGCCTCTCACTGGGGTGCTTGTTTAACGTGAGTCCCCTTGCCTCTCACTTTTCTCTAATTACATTAAATGTTCAAAATTTCCTCCATCAGCTTGAAGACACAAATTCACACGCCTCTGAAATTGTTGCACTCTCCTGAGCAAGGTCTCTCTTGAGATTGCTGTGCAAGCTTGACGAATACGGTCCACCATGTCTTCTCTAGTTGTTGCCCTTTGTGCAGAAACAACATTCTTCAAGTAGCCCCACAAGAAAAAGTCAGGGGATGTCATGTCTGGTGAGTTCGGAGGCCAATTAACTAGACCTCCTCGACCTATCCAATTGACCATCGCTATAAAATTTAGTCTCAACTGAAAACATAATAAATTTAACGAATTCTGGGTCATGTAGCATCATGCCTAAAGCCCATCGGCAAAATTCAATACGTAATTGAATATGATTCGGCCTTAGTTCTTGAACTACATTTATGCGGTAGGGATGATAGTGAAGACCATTCAGAATTCTTAAAGCCGTACTTCGAGGGAAACCAATTTCTCTTTCAATTTGCCGACTGCTAATGTGCGGATCGAGATGGACACTTGCTAGGATAGTTATGACACGAGGGTCATTATCGTCGTATTCGCGACGCCTTCGTTGACGAACAAGATGTCCACCCCGCGCTCTTTCAATTCATCTTTGTATCACTCTGATTTGGATGCCTCCTCAAAGGAAACCGTTCAGCGTACCGTCGAGCAGCTGCACGGTAATTGTTTTGACATTCTCCTAGAACCATTATCATATCAACAATATCAGTAGGAGGATAATCAGCCATGCTGAAGTTGTGTCTACGAAAAATGCTTCACTATTTCACTATTATGCCTAACAACGAAACATCGTAGCTTTTGCCAAAAGTAGTAGTTATGGTAGATTTACTTTAAAGATTCTACATTTATTATCGAAGCTAACAGAAAAGGGATTTTTCTTATTTTAATTTGATGATAATTAAAATAGAGATCCATACTTAAAAACGTGAAAAAAATTCACAGTTGAACCACAACTTCAGCATGGCTGATTATCCTCCTACTGATATTGTTGATATGATAATGGTTCTAGGAGAATGTCAAAACAATTACCGTGCAGCGGCTTGACGGTACGCTGAACGGTTTCCTTTGAGGAGCCAACCTAATCACAGAGTGATACAAAGATTAATTGAAAGAGCGCGGGGTGGACATCTTGTTCGTCAAAGAAGGCGTCACGAATACGACGATAATGACCCTCGTGTCATAACTATCCTAGCAAGTGTCCATCTCGATCCGCACATTAGCAGTCGACAAATTGAAAGAGAAATTGGTTTCCCTCGAAGTACGGCTTTAAGAATTCTGAATGGTCTTCACTATCATCCCTACCGCATAAATTTAGTTCAAGAACTAAGGCCGAATTATATTCAATTACGTATTGAATTTTGGCGATGGGCTTTAGGCATGATGCTAAATGACCCAGAATTCGTTAAATTTATTATGTTTTCAGATGAGGCTAAATTTTATAGCGATGATCAATTGAATAGGCATAATTGCCACTACTGGCCGGATGAAAATCCCCACTGGCATAGGGCTGTTGACCATCAAAACCGATGGAGCCTTATGGTGTGGTGTGGCATAATTAACGGTTACCTTATTGGACCTTATATCTTTGAGAGAAATGTTACTCAAGATAGTTATTTGGAATTGCTGAAGGATCGACTGCCAGAACTTTTGGAGGAAGTCGATTTAGAAACACGACGAAGAATGTGGCTACAGCAAGACGGTGCACCTCCGCATTTTGCAGATATACTTAGTGCGGATTTCTAAATGAAAATTATAATGAGAGGTGGATAGGTCGAGGAGGTCCAGTTAATTGGCCTCCGAACTCACTAGACATGACATCCCCTGACTTTTTCTTGTGGGGCTACTTGAAGAATGTTGTTTCTGCACAAAGGCCAACAACTAGAGAAGACATGATGGACCGTATTCGTCAAGCTTGCGCAGCAATCTCAAGAGAGACCTTGCTCAGGACAGTGCAACAATTTCAGAGGCGTGTGAATTTGTGTCTTCAAGCTGATGGAGGAAATTTTGAACATTTAATGTAATTAGAAAAAAGTGAGAGGCAAGGGGACTCACGTTAAACAAGTACCCCAGTGAGAGGCAAGGGGACTCACGTTAAACAAGTACCCCGGTGAGAGGCAAGGGGACTCACGCTAATCAAGCACCCCAGTGAGAGGCAAGGGGACTCACATTAATCACGCACCCCAAAGGAAACAGAACTTACTACGTCCACGTCGTTGTTTCCGGGTAACCCTAAAAGTAAGCCTACTAGATTCAATTTGAAAAATTGATCTAGAATTTAAATAGACTTAAAAATTGACCCAAGGTCAATATGTTAAAGGTCGATGACATTTCTGCATTTTATTTAATTAATTGAGGCACCTTCAACGTTTGTTATGCCAAGATTGTCTCTAAAATTCGAGCTAGTTGCCTCTGAGCGCTTTTTACACATTTTGACCCCTAATTGACCCTCACTTTATTTATTCTTTTATTTATTTATTTATTTATTTATTTATTATGCCCTTGAGGTGTCATGGGGCAAATTAAAGAAACAGCAGGTGAAGAGAAAAAATATTATGGTAGCAGATAGACAGTAGCATTTAGATTACAGACAGAAGTAAGCAGAATGTAGTGATTGAGAATAACAGTAGTAGTGTAGTAAGAAAATACAGCTTAGTAATAAGGTGTAGAGAAGAAGAAGACGCAGAAGCAGTTAGGATGAGAAGATGTAGAAGAATAATTTAATAAAAATAGCAATAAAATTAAGAATAACCCGAAAAGCTAAGCCAGGGTACAACAGTGTAGGACGCCCTGATGGCGGCAGCCCTGGCTGTGGCCTGGCCGGAACGTCCGGCCGGGCCCGTTGACGGGCAGAGGGAAGCCCAATGGCTCCGGGGCGCAATGACGTCGATTTGCGACGTCGCTATGCCCCGGGCCAGGGTCCACCCTAGGAAGGCAGTGTACTGGTGGTCGCGCGACTTGACCGATCTACGCACAGAGTGCGTAGCCGCGCGACGCCAGTACACTCGAGCCCGTCGACGACAGCGAACCGATGACGGAAGGGCTGCACAGCTGTATGAGTCTTACAGGAAGAAAACTGTGGCTCTGCAGCTGGCCATCAAGAGGGCCAAGGCTCAGGCATGGACGAATCTCCTCGGCTCTCTGGATAGGGACCCGTGGGGGCGCCCATACAAACTGGTGATGGGACGCCTTCGCCCCTGGGCGCCCCCGCTCACGGAAAGCTTAGACCCCCAGTTTCTCGGGCGGGTCGTGGCCGCGCTGTTCCCACCTGGCGGGGAAGCGGCCCGACCAGCGCCAGTGCCCGAGACAGGAGGCCGCGTATCTGAGCGGCCTCCCGATGTGGGGGTCACAGTCGGGGAGATGACCGGTGTTATCCGGTGGCTCCGGGGCAAAAACACGGCCCCGGGGCCCGATGGGATACCCGGTAAGGCCTGGACCCTGGCCCTGGACGTCCTGTTCGGGACGGTACAGAGGATTTTTTCAGGATGCCTGGAGTCGGGGGATTTTCCTCGGCTGTGGAAGAAGGGGCGGATGGTCTTCCTAAAGAAGGATGGAAGGCCCGCAGACTCTCCCTCGGCGTACCGGCCGATATGTCTCCTGGACGAGGTGGGGAAGATGCTCGAACGCATCATAGCTTCCCGCCTCTCTAGCCACCTGTCGTGTGTTGGCCCCGATCTGGCGGACTGCCAGTACGGCTTCCGAGAGGGCCGGTCGACTGTTGACGCTATCAAGCGCGTCCGGTTCCTCTCGGAAAGTGCCGTCTCCCGGGGTGGGGTGTGTTTAGCGATATCTTTAGGTATCGTGAACGCATTTAACACCCTGCCCTGGGAGGCACTCATATATCATGAAGTGCCTCCTTATCTGAGGCAGGTAATCGGGGCATATCTGCGCGACAGGTGGATAGAGTACCCCGGCCGGTACGGGATGAAGCGGAGGGAGGTTGACCGGGGGGTCCCACAGGGCTCAGTTTTGGGCCCAATATTGTGGGACCTCGGTTATGACCCGGTCCTGCGGGCCCCGCTCCCCGACGGCACCAGTCTGGTCTGTTTTGCAGATGACACATTAGTGGTTGCCGCCGGGAGCACATTTGAGAGGACCATCCGCCGAGCAGAGGTTGCGGTGGCAGCCGTCGTCGAGAGGATCCGCGGTCTTGGGCTTAATGTGGCCCCTGAAAAGACCGAGGCCATGTGGTTTTGTGAAGCGCCTCGGTCTCGGCCACTGCCCAAGACGCGGATCCGGGTGGGTGGAGCCTCTGTCGAGGTCGGGAACCAGATTAAATATCTCGGTCTCGTCCTCGACAGCCACTGGCGCTTCGAGGCTCACTTTGACCGTCTGGTCCCCCGTGTGGAAAGAGCGGCGGCCTCATTAGGCCGTCTCCTGCCCAACATTGGGGGACCCGAGGACCGGGTGCGCCGTCTATACATGGGGGTGATGCGGTCCATGATGCTGTACGGGGCTCCAGTATAGGCCCCGGACGCGATGGCAAGCCGGCGCATCAAAAAGTTGCTGCGCCGGCTTGAGAGGCGGATGGCCATCAGGGTCATCCGCGGATACCGCACCACCTCCTACACGGCGGCGCTAGCTCTGGCGGGGGAATTGCCCTTCGAACTACAGGCGGCTGCACACGCGTCAAATTACGCGTTTGTGCAAGAAAGCCGCCTGGTTCGAGGGCACCCGCCAGAGCCCGAGGCGGTCGAGGAGTTCAAGCGTCAGGCCTGGCGACTAGCGCTCGCTAATTGGAGACTTGAGCTCAGCGCTCACGCCGGCGAGCGCGTCGCTGGGGCTCTCCTGCCGTACATCCAAAGATGGCAGGAGAGACGGCACGGTAGGCTCACCTATCGAACGTCGCAGGTATTCACCGGGCACGGATGCTTTGGTGTCTACCTGTGGCGGATCGGGAAGGAGGCGACGACGGCCTGCCACCATTGCAACGAGGAGGAGGACTCGGCGCAGCATACGCTGGAGGTGTACCCCGCCTTTGCAGTGCTGCGCCGAGTCCTAACTGCTGAAATAGGGCAGGACCTCTTACTCCCAGCAGTAATTGGGGCTATGCTGGTGAGTGAGGGGAACTGGAGGGCGGTGGTCTCCTTCTGCGAGAAAGTTATCTCGCAGAAGGAGGCCGCAGAGCGGGATCGGGAGATAGCCGATCCCGCTCGACGGACGCGGGGACGGTGGCGTTGACTGGCCGGTCGCGCCGCCGGGTCCCCGGGATAAGGGAGGGAGCTGGCGGCGGGGACAATTGAGGAGCTTATCTACTCCCCCCGCCGCCGACTGTTAGGTGTTAAGGCGGCCGCGGTGCTCGGGGTGGAGCCCCCCCCCCCCCCTTCCCGAGTACTAGGCATGAGCGGCAGCCGAGAGATGAAGTGGTGCGGGGCGCGGCCTCCCTGCACCGCTAAGTGGAGGATGTAGGGGGGATTAGTTCTTTTCCCCCCGGGACGCGGCCGGCCATCAATGGATGGCCGGCCAGAGACTAGGGGGAGTCGCGGTAGTGTTCGTCAGAGTTCCCGTGGCTCCCCCGCTATGCCTGAAGCAGGAGATGCGTCCGAAAGCCGCCGTGGAGTTTAGTGGGTATTCCCCTCCCCAGAGGGGCGAGTCCCACACTACCCCCCTCTTTCTCTGAGGGGGGTGTGCGTAAATGCATTCTCCACGTAAAAAAAAAAAAAAAAAAAAGAAAAGTACAACAGTGTACATGCGTGATGAATGGGCAGATGAGTGGGACATTTTGATGCATCAAGCAAGTACGGATTTGAATATCAAACCCGCTTTATCGATTGCCGATGCCAAACAGGGAGGTTCCCTCTTAAAAAATGATCTTGACCTTCGAATTACCTTCAAGGTCATAGTCAAGGTCAATTTCAATGTCACCATCTGGTAGCTCGAAAAAAATAGTAGAACTTTTGTATAAAACAGCTTTCTCTACGAGTGTTATTTTTCCAAGTTATTGGACCGTCCCGGGATTTCTCTGATGACCCTGCTGTCCGTCAAGGTCAAATTAGACCTATGACCCAAAAGCGTATTCTAATGTAAAATTTCCCGCTCTATCGATTGCCGATGTCAAAAGGGGGGGTTCCCATTTAAAAAAAATACTTTGACTTTCAAATGAGCTAGGAAATTGATCTCAAGGCCAAATCTAACAGAATAGTAATTTGTCTCCCTTTGTCCCTAACAACTTTTGTAGGAACAAGATATTTCAGTGGGTCGATTTAAATGGGTCACCCTGTGTGTGTGTGTGTGTGTGTGTGTGTGTGTGTGTACAGGGTGGCCATAAAGTAAGTATCACTTTCAAAATTCGATATCTCACACACCGTAAGAGAAAACGCTATAATCATATATATCATTTTATTCAGGGTAAAATGGGATTTCTTCCTAAATTTTTTCAGATTTTTTAATGCATTTTGAAAAATCACTAAAATATGACCTTTTTCCTGATTCTACTCGATTTATCACAAGTATGAATGTTTTTGGCAAAGGTGACATTCAAATTAGATTATGATAACATAATCTGAAGAAAACGCAATGCCTCACGATGTACTTGATACAATAATTGTCAATTTCAATTGACTTTTGACCAGAAAAACATTAAATTATGCGCTAACGTTACGAATGAATGTTTAGGTTAACGATGAAGAAGGGCTTCGCTTGGTTCGATTCATCAACTCAAATCTAACTAATGCGGAAAATGAAGGGAGGCGCACTGAACAAATGTTGCACAATTAGGACGAAATTAAAAGCAAGTTTCAGCAAAAAAGAGTAATAAAAAATGAGAAGCAAAAATTAAAAAAAACAATAGAAAGAAAAAACAATAACGGAAAAAGAAAAAAAACTCCATCGACGGGCTTTCACCTTGTCGTCGTGATAGAGCTTAAGTTTTGTACTCAAAAAATCTACACTATCATTTCCAAATTAGTCAGATTTGAGTTGATAAATCGAACTAAGCAAAGCCCTTCTTCATTGCTAACCTTTAAATTTATTCATAACGTTAGCCCATAATTTAATGTTTTCATGATCAACAATTAATTGAAATTCACAATTATTGTATCAAGCTCATCATAAGGCGTTACGTTTTCTTCAGATTACGTTATCATAATCTAATTTAAATGTCATCTTGACCAAAAATTTTCATACTTGCGATAAATCGAGTAGAATCAGGAAAAAGGTCATATTTAAGTGATTTTTCAAAATGCCCCAAAAAATCTGAAAAAATTTAGGAAGAAATCCCATATTACACTGAATAAAATAATATATATATATATATATATATATATATATATATATATATATATATATATATATATACAGGGTGTCCGGCATAAGGTGTCGATGCCGAAAGGTGGTGATAGGGGGTGAAAAATGGAGACGAAAAGTCCAATACCATTTTACAAAATTCGGATTAATTACCGAGTTATTAATTAAAACGTTTGACCAATCAAAACGCCGAAGAGGCGGTACCAAAATTTTAGACCCGGCCTTACTTGCCGGCGTGACATCAAACAATAATAAGTAGTAGAAATAAAAATAAAAGAAGTAAGACGGTACATCAAAACATTCTAATTCTAACATCTGTTATTGTTTTTATTTCTACCACTACACACTACATGGTCTATAATGTATTGTAGTTGGACAACAAAGTAGTAGTAGTAGTAGTAGTAGTTATTACTACTACTTTGAAGAAAGAAATAATACATAACAAATAAAATCGCGTAAATCAAAAGCTTGAAATTCTTATTTGTATTATTTTTTTCTGTTCTTACCACTACCAGTACCGCTATTATTATGATTATTTTTAATAATATTATTACTATTATCATTATCATTATCATTATTATTGTCATCGTCATCACCATCATCATTATTATTATTATTATCATTATTACCATCATCATTAATATTATTATTACTATTATTATTTTGTTAATGATGATGATGATTATTATTATTTCTATTATCATTATCATTATTACTATTATTATTATCATTATCATCATCATCATCATCATCACCACCATCATTAATATTATTATCACTATTACTATTTTGTTAATGATGACGACGATGACGATGACGATCGTTGTCGTTGTCGTTGTCGTTGTCGTTGTCGTTGTCGTTGTCGTTGTCGTTGTCGTTGTCGTTGTCGTTGTCGTTTGCGTTGTCGTTGTCGTTGTCGTTGTCGCTGTCGCTGTCGTTGTCGTTGTCGTTGTCGTTGTCGTTGTCATTACTATTACTACTATTATTACTTTCGTAATGATAATGATGATGTTTATTATCATTATCATTATTAATGTAATTGTCGTTGACATTGTCACTGTCATTGTCATCGTCATCGCCATCATCATCATTATTATTATTATCATTATCATCATCATCATCATTATTAACACTAAACCTACCATGCAGCGGTCAAATGACCTTTTTCACATGTATTTTAAATGGCTTGGTGACGTCACCGTAGGTTTAGTGTTAATATTATTATTACTATTATTATTTTGTTAGTGATGATGAAGATGATTATTATCATTATCATTATTATTGTCATTGTCATCGTCATCATCATTATTATTACTGCTATTATTACTTTGGTAATGATAATGATGATAATTATCATCATTATCATTATCATTATTGATGTCATTGTCATCGTCATCGCCATCATTATTATTATTATTATTATTATTATCATTATCATCATCATCATCATCATCATCATCATTAATAAAATAAGAATAGTAATAATAATAATATTAATGATGATGAGGATGATGATAATGATAATAATAATAATAACGATGATGATGGCGATGACGATGACAATGACAGTGACAATGTCAATGACAATGACATTAATAATAATAATGATAATGATAATAATCATCATCATTATCATTACAAAAGTAATAATATTAATAATAGTAATGACGATGAAAATTACAATGATAATGATAATGATAAAGATAATAATGATAATAATTATGATGATGGTGGCGACGATGACAATGACAATAATAATGATAATGATAATAATAATAACAGTAATGATAATAATGATAATAATAATAGTGATAATGATAATAATGATAATAATAATAATAATAATAGTAATAATATTATTAAAAATAATCATAATAATAGCGGTAGTGGTAGTGGTAAGAATAGAAAAAATAATACAAATAAGAATTTCAAGCTTATGATTTTCGCCATTTTATTTCTTATGTATTATTTCTTTTTTCAAAGTGTAGTAATAACTACTACTACTACTACTACTACTACTACTTTGTTGCCCAACGACAATACATTACAGACCTTGTAGTGTGTAGTGGTAGAAATAAAAACAATAACAGATGTCAGATTTAGAATGTTTTGACGTACCGTCTTACTTCTTTTATTTTTATTTCTACTACTTATTATTGTTTGACGTCACGCCGGCAAGTAAGGCCGGGTCTAAAATTTTGGTACCGCCCCTTCGGCGTTCTGATTGGTTGAACGTTTTGATTAATAACTCGGTAATTAATCCGAATTTTGGAAAATGGTATTGGACTTTTTGTCTCCATTTTTCACCCCCTATATATATATATATATATATATATACAGGGTGTCCGGCATAAGGTGTTGATGCCGAAAGGTGGTGATAGGGGGTGAAAAATGGAGACAAAATGTCCAATACCATTTTTCAAAATTCGGATTAATTACCGAGTTATTAATTAAAACGTTCGACCAATGAGAACGCCGAAGAGGCGGTACAAAAATTTTAGACCCGGCCTTACTTGTCGGCGTGACGTCAAACAATAATAAGTAGTAAAAATAAAAGAAGTAAGACGGTACGTCAAAACATTCTAAATCTGACATCTGTTATTGTTTTTATTTCTACCACTACACACTACAAGGTCTGTAATGTATTATCGTTGGACAACAAAGTAGTAGTAGTAGTAGTAGTAGTAGTAGTAGTAGTAGTAGTAGTAGTAGTAGTGGTAGTGGTAGTGGTAGTGGTAGTGGTAGTGGTAGTGGTAGTGGTAGCGGTAGCGGTAGCGGTAGCGGTAGCGGTAGCGGTAGCGGTAGCGGTAACGGTAGCGGTAGCGGTAGCGGTAGCGGTAGCGGTAGCGGTAGCGGTAGCGGTAGTGGTAGTCGTAGTGGTAGTCGTAGTGGTAGTGGTAGTGGTAGTCGTAGTGGTAGTGGTAGTGGTAGTGGTAGTGGTAGTGGTAGTGGTAGTGGTAGTGGTAGTGGTAGTGGTAGTGGTAGTGGTAGTGGTAGTGGTAGTGGTAGTGGTAGTAGTAGTAGTTATTACTACACATTGAAAAAAGAAATAATACATAAGAAATAAAATGGCGAAAATCATAAGCTCGAAATTTTTATTTGTATTATTTTTTCTATTCTTACCACTACCGCTACCGCTAATATTATGATTATTTTTAATAATATTATTACTATCATTATCACTATTATTATTATTATCGTCATCGTCATCGTCATCGTCATCGTCATCGTCATCGTCATCGTCATCGTCATCGCCATCGCCATCGCCATCGCCATCGCCATCGCCATCGCCATCGTCATCGTCATCGTCATCATTGTTATCGTCATCGTCAATACTATTATTACTATTATTACTTTGGTAATGATGATGATTATTATCATTATCATTATCATGATTAATGTCATTGTCATTGTCATTGACATTGTCACTGTCACTGTCATCGTCATCGTCATCGCCATCGCCAACATCATCATTAATATTATTATTATTACTATTATGATTTTGTTGATGATGGCGATGACGATGACAATGACAGTGACAATGTCAATGACAATGACATTAATAATGATAATGATAATAATCATCATCATTATCATTACCAAAGTAATAATAGTAATGACGATGACGATGACAATGACAATGACAATAATAATGATAATGATAATAATAATCATCATCATCATCATTAACCTGCTGGCGGCCGGCAACACCACTATAGTGGTTATATGATTCGAATATATCCGAGGACCATTGGGGGATGATTATATGGAAGTGTTCCACCAAAGTAGGCATGTATCAACGAAAAAAAATCCCGGCCGCCAGTAGGTTAACAAAATAGTAATAGTGATAATAATATTAATGATGATGATAATAATGATAATAATAATCCCGTGTCGGGTTGCTGATCCCGCATCGGGCGCCTCCCCAGGTGGCGGATAGTGGGAATGCCCGCTAGATATGGAGGGTACCGGGGAAATAAAATACTCGGGGCGGACCAAAATCAGCTAGGGGAAGGAACCCCGAATAATAAACCAAACATGGAGAAGGCAGCAAAAGGAGAGAAACTTACTGTACACGGGGAAGGAGACCCAGTACCGGCGTTTATCGGGGGTGAGAAAGCGGG
The DNA here is from genome assembly GCA_949825005.1 of Gasteruption jaculator. Taxonomy (NCBI): domain Eukaryota; kingdom Metazoa; phylum Arthropoda; class Insecta; order Hymenoptera; family Gasteruptiidae; genus Gasteruption; species Gasteruption jaculator. The sequence goes on from CATKWD010000012.1 coordinate 67,073, forward strand.
CCCCTGGACGTCGTCATCAAGTAACCGCAACGCAACAACAACAACAACAACAACAACAACAACGGCCGGGACAGCGAAGGCAACAAACGCGCATTCCCCCTTCGAAGGGATCACGAACCCTTTCGAAAAAAGGGGATCCGTATTACGATCGCCACCGAGAACGAGGTCCAGCTCTTTCTCGGCTTTCACCTTCGCCGGACCGAAAACAAAGACCAGGCACGACAACAAAGGACCAGAGCACAGCACGGCCCCGGAGAGACAACAGGAGGAGGATAGACTGCGGGAGCGGCTCCTCTTCATACAGGAGACACTGAGGGGGATGATGGCACAAGCTGAAATTCAAAAGAATATCAGCGCTGTCATCAAAACCGGGATGAAAGAGATCAGTGAAGCCACGGAGATCGCGCTGTGTGAACGAGAGAGAGAAAGACAGGGACGACCGACAGAAGCGCCGGCGACTTTGCCTAAAAAGGCAAAACGCAAGCGTGACCAGAGGACCCCGGAGACGGACATTGCCGCGGGAGCAAGTGGACAACACGCTACCGACGGGACGTGGACGACAGTGAAACGGAAAAAGGACAGGACTCCACCGAAAACGGACGCCACGCCTAAAAACAAGGCACCGAAGGGCAAAGCTCCTGCAAAGGCGCAGGAGCGCGCGCTGCCTAGGCCCAAGAGCAGCGCGGTCCTTATCAAGCCGGCGACTGGAACGACGTACGCCGACGTCATACGGACGATACGTAAGACGGTGGACCCGGACCGAAACGTCCAAATAAAAACGATCACGAAGACGAAGACGGGAGCGGTACTTCTCCGACTTGGAAAGGGGCAGGAGGGACGACTGGATCTCCAGAAGTCTCTCCAGGGAGCTCTCGGAAAAGCTGGAGAGGTACGCGACATGACCTCCAAGGTCACCTCGGAGATCATGGACCTCGACTGTGTGACTACGACAGACGAGGTGACCGACGCACTTGCGACAAAGACGACGTTACGGACGCCTCCAAAGGTTCACATGTTCGGCCCAAACGACCGAGGGCAGGTCATGGCCGTGTGCGAACTCGAGGAGACAGACGCTAATGTCCTGCTCCAGGCGGGAAAAATACGAATCGGCCTGGTGTACTGCCGCATTAGGCCGAGACTGATGGTGCCGAGGTGTCACAAGTGCCTCGGCTACGGACACCTACGACGGGACTGCACAGGACCGGACCGACGTGACTGCTGCTGGAAATGCGGAGGACGTGGGCACATCGGGAAGAAGTGCGAGGCCCAAGCGTGCTGCTTCCTGTGTGCTAATATACAGGGACAGGACAAGAAACACGCCCCGGGAACGGCGAAATGCGCCGTTTTCAGGGCGGCGTTAAATGACGCCAAACGATCGAACAGATGACGGTAGTTCTGCAGGGAAATCTGAATCGGAGCAGTGCGGCACACGCGCTGCTCCCTCAGATCGCTGCAGAACTCGACGCAGACATACTGATACTGAGTGAACAGTACAGAAACATGGACGGACACACATGGCTTGCCAACAGGGCTGGTACCTCCGCGCTTTGGGTTAGGGGGCGGAGTGCCTGGACCATCAGCAAACGAGGGGTAGGAGAAGACTACGTTTGGATGACGGTTGGCGCTGTCACCTATGTCAGCGTCTACCTGACTCCAAACTGTAGTATCCGCGAGTTTGAAGGAAAGCTAGACTCCCTGGAGGATGCCCTGAGGGGGATCACAGGTGACGTAGTCGTCGCCGGCGATTTCAACTCACGGGCCCTCGAGTGGGGAATGACCACGACGAACAAACGGGGACGGCTGCTGTTAGAGATGGTCGCGAGGCTGGATCTGACAGTGGCAAACGACGGAGACACGCCGACATATAGACGCCCGGGATTCGGGGACTCGATTCCCGATGTCACCCTAATCTCGAGCAGACTACTGACTAAAGTGAGACAATGGCGGGTGATCGACGACTTCACAGCCAGCGATCACCAGTACATTGTCTTCAACGTTACGGACGGTAGGACGACGAACAGAGATAGAAGTCGGGGCCCCCTGCGCTGGGACGTAAATCGACTGGACAGAGACAGACTCCTGGAGAGTCTGCGGACGATGGAAACACCGCCCCCGCGGACTTCCGAGGAGTCATCCAAAAGAAACAGGGTCGAAGACCTAGTGGAGGCGACAATGAGTAGTTTCAAACGACTCTGCGACGCCTCCATGCCACGGAAACGACATGGGACGAATAGACGCGCACAGTACTGGTGGACGGACGAAATCGCGGATCTCCGCCGCGACTGCCTGGCGCTCCGTAGGAGGATGCAGCGAGCACGTGCCCGTGGGGACGTGACCTCACTCTCCGCGGAGTTAAAGGCGGCCAAAAAGCGGCTAAGGTTCGCGATTAACGAAAGCAAGAGACGGAAATGGAAACAGCTCATCGACGACGTGGACGGCGACCCCTGGGGTGACGGTTACAAGATAGTAACCCGAAAACTGGGGGCTCGCGGCCCGCCGTTGATGAGAGACTCCGACTCGACGAAACGGATCGTAGACGGACTATTTCCCACGCACCCTATACGGGTGGAGGAGGAAGACGAGGACGAACTGACGGACGTCCCGTTGTTCACGGGGGAGGAGCTCCTCAGAGCATCTTCCTCGTTGAAGAACGGGAAAGCACCTGGACCTGACGGGATTCCCAGTGAGGTTGTCCGACTCATTGCTCTGCATAGACCGGGCATCCTCCTGGGAATCTATAATGACTGCTTGACCGAGGGCGTATTTTGCAGATCATGGAAGGTGGCGAGGCTAGTCCTTATTAGTAAGGGCAAGGGAGATCCTGACTCGCCGTCTTCCTACAGACCTCTTAGCCTGCTGAATACAGCGGGGAAAGTCTTTGAGCTGCTGATACGGCCCAGACTACTTGACGCTATACGAGACGCTGGCGACCTATCCGACCGACAACACGGATTTCGGAAAGGACGATCGACGATAGGCGCCATACAAGACGTAATAGACATTTTTGAGAAAGCACAGGAGGCGTGCCACGCGGCTAGACCCATAGTCATGCTGGCCACGCTCGACGTACGCAACGCGTTCAACTCGGCGAGGTGGGTGGACATCCTGGAGGCGTTCAAAACGACCTTCGGGGTACCCCCCTACCTTCTCCGAGTTGTACAAGACTATCTTAGAGACCGACGGATTACGTACCAGACGAACGAGGGTACGAGAGAGAGGGTGGTAACCGCGGGCGTAGCCCAAGGATCGATCCTCGGCCCCGACTTCTGGAACGTACTATAGGACAGTTTGCTGAGACTGGAAATGCCCCTGGACACCTCCCTCATTGCCTATGCTGACGACGTGGCGGTCGTCATCATAGAGCGGGACTCTCACCTGGCCCAACTCAAGTTGAACCAGGCGATGAGACGAGTGACCAGGTGGATGAACGAACACGGACTGGAACTGGCACTTCACAAGACGGAACTGCTACTACTGACAAGGAAACGGATCCCCACGATCGTGCCGATGACCGTAGGGACGGAACAGATCGAGACCAGAGGGGAAGTCAAGTACCTGGGGGTCACCCTGAATACAAAGCTGACCTTCTGGCCTCATATACAGAGGGCCATAGAGAAGGCGACGGAGAAGACCAAAGCTCTTAGCCGACTCATGGCCAATACGCACGGACCACGACCGAGTATACGTAAACTGCTCATGACAGTGACCCACTCGACGCTCCTCTACGGAGCAGAGATCTGGGCCTCTGCGTTAAGGGTAAACAAGTACCGCAATGCCATTTCCGCCGTCCAACGAAGGGGGGCGTTACGGATAGCGTGCGCATATCGCACGATATCGGCCGGTGCGGTACTTGTGATCGCGGGGGTTATTCCCATAGACCTTCTTGCGCTAGAGCGCAAGAGGATGTGGGAACGGAGAACCGAACCGGTTCGAGCCGACGTTACGAACGACGAACGAACCAGGACGCTTGACGAATGGCAGAGACGCTGGACGACGGACGTGCCTGGAGCCTGGACAAGACGATTGATCCCGACGATACGCCCGTGGAAGGAGAGGGATTTTGGAGAGGTGGATTTCTACCTAACACAGTTCCTCTCCGGCCATGGATACTTCCGGCAGTACCTGCACAAAATGGGTAAGGTTAAAACCCCCCAGTGCAGGTACTGCGGATGGGACAGAGACGACGCAGAACACACCTTCTTTGACTGCGACCACTGGGCTGACAGAAGGCGGCTTCTGGAGACTGACGGTGGCCCGGTCACCCCGGACAACGTCATCGCCAGAATGCTGCATAACAGAGACAAATGGACAGAAATGACCACGTACGTGACGGACGTACTCAAGACGAAAAAAGACGATGGATGCCTGGATGAAGCATGAGTGAGTGAGTGAATGCACGAGGTATGGAGAGGACCGCTCACGCAGTCTAGACACCGCCACCCGGACTGAGAACATGCGAAGAGCAGGACCGGCCGGGAGAGGAGCCGAGGGGGGGGTTTTTAGTGGGTAGCCAGTGCTGAGGAGTCCCACACACCGGGGGAGGCATCCCCCGACGGCACATAAAGTGTTTTCCCCTCCTTAAAAAAAAAAAATAATAATAATAATAATAATAATAATAATAATAGTGATGATGATAATGATAATAATAATAGTAATAATATTATTAAAAATAATCATAATAATAGCGGTAGTGGCAGTGGTACGAATAGAAAAAAATAATACAAATAAGAATTTCAAGTTTTTTGATTTTCGCGATTTTATTTGTTATGTGTTATTTCTCTCTTCAAAGTAGTAGTAATAACTACTACTACTACTACTTTGTTGTCCAACGACAATACATTACAGACCATGTAGTGTGTAGTGGTAGAAATAAAAACAATAACAGATGTTAGAATTAGAATGTTTTGACGTACCGTCTTACTTCTTTTATTTTTATTTGTACTACTTATTATTGTTTGACGTCAAGCCGGAAAGTAAGGCCGGGTCTAAAATTGTTGTACCGCCTCTTCGGCGTTCTGATTGGTCGAACGTTTTAATTAATAACTCGGTAATTAATCCGAATTTTGAAAAATGGTATTGGACTTTTTGTCTCCATTTTTCACCCCCTATCACCGCCTTTCGGCAACGATACCTTATGCCGGACACCCTGTATCTCGGCTTCTAATTAATATTTCTTGATAAAACAAAGTGGAAAATATTTGTCATAAGAAGTTGAAGATATTAGGTGTATTTATGATCCAAAGGGTTGCGACCCTCATTGTATAATTGAAGAAAATTAGATTTTTTATGCTTTTTTTCTTCATAAAAACCAAGCTATAAACTCAAAAAAATAAAAAAAAGCATTTCCGTTTACTCCATCAAATATTTCAATTGTCTTGTTTCAGGATTTTTTAAGCAACCATCCCCAAATACCGTAAACTCCCCCTTAAAGTAATACAACGCATGTAAATGATGAAAAAAATTTTTTTTCTTGAGATTTATTACACGTGGAAACAATGTAATTTATATAAAAAACAATAATGTTATAAATTTTGTGCAATATAGTAGTATAAAAAGGGTGATAAAAGTCGCCCCAAGAAATGAATTAGTCGATATAACTCAATATTTATTATTATTTTTTAATGGAAGTGATTAGAAATTATTTTTTAAAAGAAGATTTAGCAATATTGTTACATTCTCCTATTTCGCACCGTGCATTGCAAGAATCTAAGAGTACTCAACAGGATTTTTGAAGGTTACGAAGGCGAAAAATTGATTTTTGGAGGTGAACCCACGCTCGGAAAATTCGCAAAAAAATACTGGAGTGTAGAGTTCATCACGGACTATAATATTCCGAAAAAACAGTTCAGCTGCCTGGGCACTTTCGGGCTTGTTTTTCGATTTTTAGTTTTATTTTTTTTAGGGGAGGGTGATGGTGTGGGTGGTTGAAAAAATGTCCCTGAAAAGCCTTTATTACCAGCTATACTTCAATTTTTCATCCACCAAGTGGTTTAAAAAAAACAAAACCTGAAAAAAGCGCTTTTTGGCCACCCTCGCGGGGGTGGGGGTCAATCCGACCGGCCGACCGTGTCGATCCTACTCTTTTGACCCAAAGAACCCATCCACACCTGTCGCTAACGAATTCGAGGTGAGGGGCATTTTGCCTATCTTAATGGAAAGTACCCTTATCTAGCTTCTCATTAATGTAACCACTTTTGTATCAGGAATATTTAAACATATTCTTTTATCTCGGCGAAGAAAGTTAGATTATGAACTAGAGATTGCAGTTTCAACCATTTTCTGTATATGGATTTCGCATCTGGAAAAACTTTGTACGACATTTTTCAGATCAAGTAACTTTGATGAATTATGACTTAAATTTACATTTAAGAAATAACATCATAAAATTTCAATCTCTAGTTCATAATGAGCTTTCTTCGCCGAAATATAAGAATATGTTTAAATATTCCTGGTACAAGAGTGACTGCATTAATGAAAAACCAGATAAATTTAAAAATTCTGTTGCCTTCTCTTTTGGATATTCTTGCAATGTACAGCGCGAAATAGAAGGATGTAACTATATTGCTATACGATGTGGTTGGTGTAAGAAGTCTTTATATTTTAAGCACTTTTTTGAAGATACTGTAACTTAATTATAAAAAGAAAAGGGATAAATCTTTTTTTAAAAATAATTTGTAATCAGTTCCATTTAAAAAATATTAATAAATATCGAGTTATATTGAATAATTCACTTCTGAGGGTGACTTTTATCACCCCTATATACTATTATATTACAAAAAATTTAGAAAAGAGTCCATAGCCTGGTTTTTATAAAGATAAAAACCATAACAAAATCTAGTTTTCTTGAAATAAAAAATGAGGGTCGCAACCCTTTGGGTCATAAACACACCTAATATCTTCGACTTCTTATGACAAATAGTTTCCACTTTGTTTCATTAAGAAATATTAATTAGAAGCCGAGATATAATAAAAAAAATGATTTTCGGATAAAATTTTAGGGGTGGTTCTCACCCATTTACAGCGGATGTCGGCACATAAAAAAACACGTCTCTTATTTTTTCGAGTACTAACACATATCAAAATTTGTTGAAATTGGTGAGCTCGAGTGGGAACCCTTCCTTGTTAGTAAAATCGTCAAGTTCGTCCGGTTATTCTCGCATAGGTATGCGTTTAGCGCTCGGCACTAAAAGGGTTAAAAACAACAACAACAATAACAACAATAATAATAATGATAATAATGATAATAACGATAATAATGATAGCAGTATTGGTTGTGGCAATAGTAGAATTAATAACACAATTAAGAATTTGAAAGTTTGATTTTCGTCATTTAATTTCTTACGTTATTACTACTACTATTACACCGTGTACATATTTTGAATCCGACGATATCATATCATAATCGTAGTAGTGTGTTAGTGGTAACAACAGAAGCAAGATCTTCAATGTGTTGGTGTCACCATTTTACTTCTTTTGTTATTATAACTACTACAACTACCTTGTTTACCGACAAGTAGGTTCGAGTCTACTTTTGTCACGTCCACCAAAATCTAATGGAACATTCTGATTGGCCAGAAGTTTTAATTAATAACTGGGTACTTATTCCTTATTTTGAAAAATGGGATTTGACTTTTCGTCTCCCATTTTCATCCTCTACCACCACCTTTCGGCTTCATGATCTTATACCAAACACCCTGTATACAAATATACATCTTGCGCAACTGCGCTTATATTGATAACAGAACAAACAAAACCTGACTGCCTTCAAACACTTACACTTACACACTTACGTGGCTCTATTTTCTTTAAAATAAGTACGTAATAATATAAATACACGTAAGCGCCATTTCGAGTATCTATTTCTGATGTTCATATATTACAACATATTGTAATTTTCAGAAAAATATTTTTAACCAATGATTTATTTTTAAGATCTGATATAATTTTACCTCACATTTATATCAATAAGAACATATAATACTAGGCCTTAGGGCCAAAATTTCGTTTTATGGACCCACAACCTTTGTAATGCTTTGCTCGAGTAAATGCAGTATTGACTAAAATCGATTCCGGATGTACATAAAGAGAATATTGTATAAACTTTCAAACTATTCTACCACTACATACAAGAAACGTCTATAAGGAAAGTGTAATGAAACGAAACTTCATTTGATAGTTTGTTACAGTTTGATGTTACAAATGATACGCTGCTCAATCTCCTACATTGAATAAATTATTGATTCTTATAACTTTGAATTTCATGGAAGTAACACAATATCTTGAAAGGTAGTGCAATCCTTAATTACAAGTCTCTCAGCTTCTCTGTACTTTATTGTAGGGATTTATGCCATTCAATTTCAAACAACTTTCTTCATCGTCTCAGCATACAGGAGAAAATAACTTTGTTCTGTCTAATTATTACTTATATAGAAACCGGGCTGATCTGTCCTTTTGAGTATGTTCTATAAATTTTAAATTGTTATAAAATAATTTTTAGATTCTTCAATACAAACAAATTTTTTACATATTTGTATGTACTTAGTGTTACTGTAATTTGTGGTGTTAGAGAAAGTTTTAAAAAGATTTTGTTCAGTGCGACTTTATAAAACTTCTGAAAAGGTGTTTACGATTGTGTTATTTTATATTTGCGGAAAAATATTACCGTGCAATATATAAATGGCGGAATCAAAGAAAAATATATTTCCAAATGATTTTATGCAACATTTCTCGGATGTCATGAGTTATTTTCAGATTTACAAATCTCAAAGTGCAACAAAATCGAGAAGAGGAACGCTAAAATACATAATTTACATACTATTATTCCTTGACTTTCTTCTTATAAATTCAGAAATACTAAGTATTATACGTTCCAAGAACTTTCAAACGTTTACGACTACGTTAAGTGCGATTTGTATGCATTTAGGTGGACTTATTAAATGGACTTATTATATTTATAATGTTAATGGAGTGACTACATTAGTTCTTCACCTTAAAAATTGTCATAGGCTGTGTATGAAAATTAATAGAAGTGATTCAGGTAACTTATACATTGAACAAGTATGAATTCACTCGCATGCAAACACAGAATTATTGGTATAAGCTATTAATCTTTAAAGGCCTAGAGTATCAAATTTGATACCGGACTTTTAAAATTGCACACTTGATGAATTTGATACTCAGGCCTTTAAGGGTTAAAACCAGATTTGGTCTCTATGAATACTAAAGTTTTATAGCAATGCTTTTCAAAATTATTACGAGGACATGTGCATAGCTATATGAGAAGATATAACTAGTATTTGTAACATCAAGAGATACGATAGTGTGTCGAGATGAGTTCATGGTATTAACTTTCACGAAAACTCTATCGTGAATTTCTTTTTAAAACACATTCCTATACGTTGTAACGTGGTATTTTACCCGTTACAAGTGCTCTCTATGAGATCTCATAGAGAACACACACACACATGCAATCGTCAAGAGGCACACGCACTACACACACCACACACACGGACCCAGCCTCACACACACACAACACACCGAAGTGTTACACCGGCCCCGCTCCCGCTTCGGTTAAAGGAGCGGGCCGAAGAATCACTTCACCGGTAATCGACGGTCCGATAAGACGGCCGTGGTGAAGTCACCACTAGTGAGAGAGAGAGAGAGAGAGAGAGACAAGGGAATAAGACCTGGCGTGCAACATCGAGTCGTGCACCCAGAAGAAGCCGAAGGCCGGATACCGAATCCTGGAAGACTTCGACACGAGGAAGGAGGACACAACGACGAAGCACGACAAATCGAAGCATGAGGACGAAGGAGGCTAGGAAGGAGGACCCAACGACGACACCACAGGACGAACACGAACACACACTCACACACATTCACACACATTCACCTCATCATCGTTAGAACGAATAAAACACTTGTCACAAGGTATTTGTAAAGGCTACTGTCTTCTTTCTTCCACCTCCGTTCGTTTTACAACAGAGTGTGCGTTCACCCTCAGCACGCACCCTGTCATAACGTAAAACATTAGTCAGGGAATTCTCTATATGCACTATTCATGCGTTTATACGGCTGAAATGTGCATAAGGTAAATCCGGGTTACTTGGGTCAGTAAGATATTAGAGACAGATCCAACAATGAGTAATATTTGCTTGACCTAAACAACCTTCTTGTTATTCTTGAGGTTATTTTACAAAGGAATTTAACGTATTATGTTACTTATTACCTAACTTGATTTAAATAACGAGCCTTTACCTGGACACAGCGTTTCTGTCAAAGATTGTAATATTTCGTAATAATTCGTAATCATTATTTCGGGAACTAAAGTGAGCTCTAACATATCTATTATTTGAGATATAACGAGACGACAGTGATGTAACTAACCGACAAACCTTAACCTTTAGAGCGCCGGGGTTTTGAAAAATTTGCAAATTGCATTTTTCTATAGAAATATGGTCTAAGGTCCCTAAGTTAGGACCAAACTAACAAGGAAGGTACCTGAGGTGTACCTCACCGATTTTGATGAAATTTTAGTATGTTATAGTTCGTGAAAAAATAATCGACACGTATTTTTTCCTATCGGCGGGACACGACTTTTAAGAGGTGAAAACCACCCTCAAAGTTGATCCCAAAAAACGTTTTTTTGATATATTTCGGCCCCTAATGAATATTTTGCGATAGGACAAAGTGGAAAAAGGTTACTTGCGAAAAACGCTAGTTAACGGATGTTTTTTTGGCTATCGGGGTTGCGACCCCTATTGTTTATTTTGGAAAAACGTTTGTTTTCATTGATATATTCACTGTAAAAAATCAATTTTAGCCTTAAAAAATTAGAAAAAAATATTTTTGTAAATAAAATAAAATAATTAAGTTGACATATTTCAGGATTTTGCGGAAAACCACCCCTACATCCCTTCACTACTCTTTAAGACGAATATCCACTTATAACAATGAAAAGCATATTTCTCCCATGAAATATACTCTCCATGCGATCTGAATATTATTCTGTATCAATTACGAGAGTGCAATGACATTTTCGAGCAAAAAGAATTATGGAGTGACAAATTTCCACCCCCAAATAACTTTATCCAGATATATCTCAGCTCCTAATGAATATTTTGCGATGGGACCAAATGGAAAATGTTTCTTATGAAAAACGCTAGTTTATAAATGTTTTTCAGACTATTGGGGTTGCAACCCCTATTTCTTATTTTGGAAAAACGTTATTTTCACTAATATGATTTGTAGCGTGGAGATTTCCTCCCGTTACTGCAGTAATTATTTTTGTTCATAATTTTGCATTTTTGCCGTTACAATTTTTCAATTTCAGCACAGAATTATTTAAATAATCCCGGGTTGGAAAATGAGAGTTAGCTATGCTCAGGAATCTCCCCGAGAACACGAGGAACAGCTGAAAATTTAGATTATTGTAATCGTGCGTTATAATTTCATTAGCGATGTATTTTGGAGATCCTATCGAAACTGTCGCCTTACTCCCTCACTATTCCCTTTCCTCTGAGCCCCCTTGCCAAGGGACTCGCGCGAAGATCCGCACAAAGAGGAGCCGCAAAGGAGACAAGGAAGACCGCAACCGACATCGCCACTGGAAGGAAAGAGAGGAGAGAGTCTACCGCCGAAGTATGGTGACAGCTCCTATTGGCAGATCTCCCATGCAAGAAAGGAACAGCGCTAGAAGGACTCCTGTGCTAGATGAAGACAGCACTAGCGGTTCTTGACCCAGTGTGGCCCTCTATAGTTATCATAGAAGATCTAGAATGATAACGGGTCGATAAAAATGGGTCACCAAGCGAAATTACCAGCGCTACGGGAGAAATTAATTCCCGAATCGGTCAACGCCAGGAGGGCGCTATCGCACAGGAAGAAGGACGCCATAGCCGGGAACCGGCAGAGATTCCTGAGCTATTGTCCTGCACGGATCTATCATTAGTGACGCCGAGCGATTTCGACATTTTCTTTCGGGAATAAAATCGAGAAACGAGGCAAGAGACGTGTTTGCGGTGAGTGCGGTCATCTCTTTGGTACTGCGAGTTATTGGCAAGCACCTTTTCCTCATTCTTGAGTATTCTTAAAGTATTCCCGTCCTACCTTTCTTCGGGCTTACGAGTGTCCGTTACGGATCTCGTCTTTCGTGACTTTGTTCGATAGACTACCCTGAAGGTCATCGACTGACCTCTGAATCCGGCTATCCTATCGCGCCTATTGTTAATCTTAAATTAATTGAATGTTAATTAATGAGAGTTTGATTATTTTGTGAGTCCGAGTGTTCCCGGTTTTCGCGTAATAGAAGGAGTGCCTATGAGTGCACCAGTAATACGTAAGATTCGATCTCTGGTTATTCAACCCTCTGCTGACGGTTGCTTTGTGAAGTAAAATTGCTATCAAGTATTTCTTTTGAATTCTGAGATTTCAATTCAGATCGTCCATTCCCGAAATTTTGAAAACGGTCTTCTTTTGTTATTATTGAATAGTTTAATAAATTAGTTGATAGGATAATCGTCGTTTGAGTGTTCCTTTATTTTCAGCTCAAACAACGGACCCCCTCTGAGTGGGTCTCACGCCCTTCCTGTGTTAGCCCGGGCCCCCTCAGAGGAATTCCGCGTCCGAAATTCGGACTGGCGCCCAACACTCCCTCCCATACTCCCTAATTATTGGTGAAAGAATTTTCTTTTGAGATATTAATCTTTGTTTTTTTTTTTATCATTCTCTGAGTGAGGCATTTGTCCCGCGACTGTGCCAAAAATGCCTAATCAGTTGTAGAAAAAGGGCAGTCGCGCTACAGTTCACTGTAAAAGATCAGTTTAGCCTCGAAAAATAAGAAAAACATATTTTTATAAATAAAATAAAATTATTCAATTGACACATTTCAGGATTTTGCATAAAACCATCCCTACAAATTGTTCACTACTTCTTAAAGCGAATATTCACTTGTAACAATAACAGAACATTTCTCCCATGAAACATACTCTCTGTGTGAGCTAAATATTATTTTCTATCAAGTACGATAGTGCAACGATATTTTCGAACAAAAAAGTATTATGGGGTGACAGTTTTCACCCCCAAATAACTTCTTTTTTATACATCTCGGCTCCTAATGAATATTTTGAGATAGGACCAAATGGAAAATATTTATTATGGAATGCACGTAGCCTCGGTTTTTATTTCTATAAACTGAAGTACATAGAAGCTTATGGGGTTTGTAGAGTACGGTGTAGTGGTACGATAATCCCTTATATCTTTGTATAATTTACGCTGTTGGATTTATTTGTAAGGTAGATGACTAATTAAGTGATTAAATTTTAATTACTTTTATTATCAAACTGTTTTCCTCCCGAAGGAAACGAGCGAGCTCAGGAGTTTGGGCCACCTGTCAATTCAGGTGGCCCAAACTCCTGAGCTCGCTCGTTTCCTTCGGGAGGAAAAGTTGGACGTCGGGACTTACTTTACTTTCGTCCGGGTGGCGTCCTTCCTTCTATTCTCTCTCTCGATCTTTCGTGTCTCTCTCTCTCTCTTTCGTTTCTATCTCTCTTTCTCTTTTCTTCTTTACGCGGGCTGCCGATACCGCCGATCTCCAACACGTCCAGCGTAAAAGTGAAGAAGTCGGCCTCACTTCCGGCGTCTTCTTCTCGATCTCGAGCCTCCTCATTCCCTCAGACTTCCCCTCAGAGGGGAAGTCAAGTACCTGGGGGTCACCCTGAATACAAAGCTGACCTTCTGGCCTCATATACAGAGGGCCATAGAGAAGGCGACGGAGAAGACCAAAGCTCTTAGCCGACTCATGGCCAATACGCACGGACCACGACCGAGTATACGTAAACTGCTCATGACAGTGACCCACTCGACGCTCCTCTACGGAGCAGAGATCTGGGCCTCTGCGTTAAGGGTAAACAAGTACCGCAATGCCATTTCCGCCGTCCAACGAAGGGGGGCGTTACGGATAGCGTGCGCATATCGCACGATATCGGCCGGTGCGGTACTTGTGATCGCGGGGGTTATTCCCATAGACCTTCTTGCGCTAGAGCGCAAGAGGATGTGGGAACGGAGAACCGAACCGGTTCGAGCCGACGTTACGAACGACGAACGAACCAGGACGCTTGACGAATGGCAGAGACGCTGGACGACGGACGTGCCTGGAGCCTGGACAAGACGATTGATCCCGACGATACGCCCGTGGAAGGAGAGGGATTTTGGAGAGGTGGATTTCTACCTAACACAGTTCCTCTCCGGCCATGGATACTTCCGGCAGTACCTGCACAAAATGGGTAAGGTTAAAACCCCCCAGTGCAGGTACTGCGGATGGGACAGAGACGACGCAGAACACACCTTCTTTGACTGCGACCACTGGGCTGACAGAAGGCGGCTTCTGGAGACTGACGGTGGCCCGGTCACCCCGGACAACGTCATCGCCAGAATGCTGCATAACAGAGACAAATGGACAGAAATGACCACGTACGTGACGGACGTACTCAAGACGAAAAAAGACGATGGATGCCTGGATGAAGCATGAGTGAGTGAGTGAATGCACGAGGTATGGAGAGGACCGCTCACGCAGTCTAGACACCGCCACCCGGACTGAGAACATGCGAAGAGCAGGACCGGCCGGGAGAGGAGCCGAGGGGGGGGTTTTTAGTGGGTAGCCAGTGCTGAGGAGTCCCACACACCGGGGGAGGCATCCCCCGACGGCACATAAAGTGTTTTCCCCTCCTTAAAAAAAAAAAAAAAATAATAATAATAATAATAATAATAATAATAATAATAATAATAATAATAGTGATGATGATAATGATAATAATAATAGTAATAATATTATTAAAAATAATCATAATAATAGCGGTAGTGGCAGTGGTACGAATAGAAAAAAATAATACAAATAAGAATTTCAAGTTTTTTGATTTTCGCGATTTTATTTGTTATGTGTTATTTCTCTCTTCAAAGTAGTAGTAATAACTACTACTACTACTACTTTGTTGTCCAACGACAATACATTACAGACCATGTAGTGTGTAGTGGTAGAAATAAAAACAATAACAGATGTTAGAATTAGAATGTTTTGACGTACCGTCTTACTTCTTTTATTTTTATTTGTACTACTTATTATTGTTTGACGTCAAGCCGGAAAGTAAGGCCGGGTCTAAAATTGTTGTACCGCCTCTTCGGCGTTCTGATTGGTCGAACGTTTTAATTAATAACTCGGTAATTAATCCGAATTTTGAAAAATGGTATTGGACTTTTTGTCTCCATTTTTCACCCCCTATCACCGCCTTTCGGCAACGATACCTTATGCCGGACACCCTGTATCTCGGCTTCTAATTAATATTTCTTGATAAAACAAAGTGGAAAATATTTGTCATAAGAAGTTGAAGATATTAGGTGTATTTATGATCCAAAGGGTTGCGACCCTCATTGTATAATTGAAGAAAATTAGATTTTTTATGCTTTTTTTCTTCATAAAAACCAAGCTATAAACTCAAAAAAATAAAAAAAAGCATTTCCGTTTACTCCATCAAATATTTCAATTGTCTTGTTTCAGGATTTTTTAAGCAACCATCCCCAAATACCGTAAACTCCCCCTTAAAGTAATACAACGCATGTAAATGATGAAAAAAATTTTTTTTCTTGAGATTTATTACACGTGGAAACAATGTAATTTATATAAAAAACAATAATGTTATAAATTTTGTGCAATATAGTAGTATAAAAAGGGTGATAAAAGTCGCCCCAAGAAATGAATTAGTCGATATAACTCAATATTTATTATTATTTTTTAATGGAAGTGATTAGAAATTATTTTTTAAAAGAAGATTTAGCAATATTGTTACATTCTCCTATTTCGCACCGTGCATTGCAAGAATCTAAGAGTACTCAACAGGATTTTTGAAGGTTACGAAGGCGAAAAATTGATTTTTGGAGGTGAACCCACGCTCGGAAAATTCGCAAAAAAATACTGGAGTGTAGAGTTCATCACGGACTATAATATTCCGAAAAAACAGTTCAGCTGCCTGGGCACTTTCGGGCTTGTTTTTCGATTTTTAGTTTTATTTTTTTTAGGGGAGGGTGATGGTGTGGGTGGTTGAAAAAATGTCCCTGAAAAGCCTTTATTACCAGCTATACTTCAATTTTTCATCCACCAAGTGGTTTAAAAAAAACAAAACCTGAAAAAAGCGCTTTTTGGCCACCCTCGCGGGGGTGGGGGTCAATCCGACCGGCCGACCGTGTCGATCCTACTCTTTTGACCCAAAGAACCCATCCACACCTGTCGCTAACGAATTCGAGGTGAGGGGCATTTTGCCTATCTTAATGGAAAGTACCCTTATCTAGCTTCTCATTAATGTAACCACTTTTGTATCAGGAATATTTAAACATATTCTTTTATCTCGGCGAAGAAAGTTAGATTATGAACTAGAGATTGCAGTTTCAACCATTTTCTGTATATGGATTTCGCATCTGGAAAAACTTTGTACGACATTTTTCAGATCAAGTAACTTTGATGAATTATGACTTAAATTTACATTTAAGAAATAACATCATAAAATTTCAATCTCTAGTTCATAATGAGCTTTCTTCGCCGAAATATAAGAATATGTTTAAATATTCCTGGTACAAGAGTGACTGCATTAATGAAAAACCAGATAAATTTAAAAATTCTGTTGCCTTCTCTTTTGGATATTCTTGCAATGTACAGCGCGAAATAGAAGGATGTAACTATATTGCTATACGATGTGGTTGGTGTAAGAAGTCTTTATATTTTAAGCACTTTTTTGAAGATACTGTAACTTAATTATAAAAAGAAAAGGGATAAATCTTTTTTTAAAAATAATTTGTAATCAGTTCCATTTAAAAAATATTAATAAATATCGAGTTATATTGAATAATTCACTTCTGAGGGTGACTTTTATCACCCCTATATACTATTATATTACAAAAAATTTAGAAAAGAGTCCATAGCCTGGTTTTTATAAAGATAAAAACCATAACAAAATCTAGTTTTCTTGAAATAAAAAATGAGGGTCGCAACCCTTTGGGTCATAAACACACCTAATATCTTCGACTTCTTATGACAAATAGTTTCCACTTTGTTTCATTAAGAAATATTAATTAGAAGCCGAGATATAATAAAAAAAATGATTTTCGGATAAAATTTTAGGGGTGGTTCTCACCCATTTACAGCGGATGTCGGCACATAAAAAAACACGTCTCTTATTTTTTCGAGTACTAACACATATCAAAATTTGTTGAAATTGGTGAGCTCGAGTGGGAACCCTTCCTTGTTAGTAAAATCGTCAAGTTCGTCCGGTTATTCTCGCATAGGTATGCGTTTAGCGCTCGGCACTAAAAGGGTTAAAAACAACAACAACAATAACAACAATAATAATAATGATAATAATGATAATAACGATAATAATGATAGCAGTATTGGTTGTGGCAATAGTAGAATTAATAACACAATTAAGAATTTGAAAGTTTGATTTTCGTCATTTAATTTCTTACGTTATTACTACTACTATTACACCGTGTACATATTTTGAATCCGACGATATCATATCATAATCGTAGTAGTGTGTTAGTGGTAACAACAGAAGCAAGATCTTCAATGTGTTGGTGTCACCATTTTACTTCTTTTGTTATTATAACTACTACAACTACCTTGTTTACCGACAAGTAGGTTCGAGTCTACTTTTGTCACGTCCACCAAAATCTAATGGAACATTCTGATTGGCCAGAAGTTTTAATTAATAACTGGGTACTTATTCCTTATTTTGAAAAATGGGATTTGACTTTTCGTCTCCCATTTTCATCCTCTACCACCACCTTTCGGCTTCATGATCTTATACCAAACACCCTGTATACAAATATACATCTTGCGCAACTGCGCTTATATTGATAACAGAACAAACAAAACCTGACTGCCTTCAAACACTTACACTTACACACTTACGTGGCTCTATTTTCTTTAAAATAAGTACGTAATAATATAAATACACGTAAGCGCCATTTCGAGTATCTATTTCTGATGTTCATATATTACAACATATTGTAATTTTCAGAAAAATATTTTTAACCAATGATTTATTTTTAAGATCTGATATAATTTTACCTCACATTTATATCAATAAGAACATATAATACTAGGCCTTAGGGCCAAAATTTCGTTTTATGGACCCACAACCTTTGTAATGCTTTGCTCGAGTAAATGCAGTATTGACTAAAATCGATTCCGGATGTACATAAAGAGAATATTGTATAAACTTTCAAACTATTCTACCACTACATACAAGAAACGTCTATAAGGAAAGTGTAATGAAACGAAACTTCATTTGATAGTTTGTTACAGTTTGATGTTACAAATGATACGCTGCTCAATCTCCTACATTGAATAAATTATTGATTCTTATAACTTTGAATTTCATGGAAGTAACACAATATCTTGAAAGGTAGTGCAATCCTTAATTACAAGTCTCTCAGCTTCTCTGTACTTTATTGTAGGGATTTATGCCATTCAATTTCAAACAACTTTCTTCATCGTCTCAGCATACAGGAGAAAATAACTTTGTTCTGTCTAATTATTACTTATATAGAAACCGGGCTGATCTGTCCTTTTGAGTATGTTCTATAAATTTTAAATTGTTATAAAATAATTTTTAGATTCTTCAATACAAACAAATTTTTTACATATTTGTATGTACTTAGTGTTACTGTAATTTGTGGTGTTAGAGAAAGTTTTAAAAAGATTTTGTTCAGTGCGACTTTATAAAACTTCTGAAAAGGTGTTTACGATTGTGTTATTTTATATTTGCGGAAAAATATTACCGTGCAATATATAAATGGCGGAATCAAAGAAAAATATATTTCCAAATGATTTTATGCAACATTTCTCGGATGTCATGAGTTATTTTCAGATTTACAAATCTCAAAGTGCAACAAAATCGAGAAGAGGAACGCTAAAATACATAATTTACATACTATTATTCCTTGACTTTCTTCTTATAAATTCAGAAATACTAAGTATTATACGTTCCAAGAACTTTCAAACGTTTACGACTACGTTAAGTGCGATTTGTATGCATTTAGGTGGACTTATTAAATGGACTTATTATATTTATAATGTTAATGGAGTGACTACATTAGTTCTTCACCTTAAAAATTGTCATAGGCTGTGTATGAAAATTAATAGAAGTGATTCAGGTAACTTATACATTGAACAAGTATGAATTCACTCGCATGCAAACACAGAATTATTGGTATAAGCTATTAATCTTTAAAGGCCTAGAGTATCAAATTTGATACCGGACTTTTAAAATTGCACACTTGATGAATTTGATACTCAGGCCTTTAAGGGTTAAAACCAGATTTGGTCTCTATGAATACTAAAGTTTTATAGCAATGCTTTTCAAAATTATTACGAGGACATGTGCATAGCTATATGAGAAGATATAACTAGTATTTGTAACATCAAGAGATACGATAGTGTGTCGAGATGAGTTCATGGTATTAACTTTCACGAAAACTCTATCGTGAATTTCTTTTTAAAACACATTCCTATACGTTGTAACGTGGTATTTTACCCGTTACAAGTGCTCTCTATGAGATCTCATAGAGAACACACACACACATGCAATCGTCAAGAGGCACACGCACTACACACACCACACACACGGACCCAGCCTCACACACACACAACACACCGAAGTGTTACACCGGCCCCGCTCCCGCTTCGGTTAAAGGAGCGGGCCGAAGAATCACTTCACCGGTAATCGACGGTCCGATAAGACGGCCGTGGTGAAGTCACCACTAGTGAGAGAGAGAGAGAGAGAGAGAGACAAGGGAATAAGACCTGGCGTGCAACATCGAGTCGTGCACCCAGAAGAAGCCGAAGGCCGGATACCGAATCCTGGAAGACTTCGACACGAGGAAGGAGGACACAACGACGAAGCACGACAAATCGAAGCATGAGGACGAAGGAGGCTAGGAAGGAGGACCCAACGACGACACCACAGGACGAACACGAACACACACTCACACACATTCACACACATTCACCTCATCATCGTTAGAACGAATAAAACACTTGTCACAAGGTATTTGTAAAGGCTACTGTCTTCTTTCTTCCACCTCCGTTCGTTTTACAACAGAGTGTGCGTTCACCCTCAGCACGCACCCTGTCATAACGTAAAACATTAGTCAGGGAATTCTCTATATGCACTATTCATGCGTTTATACGGCTGAAATGTGCATAAGGTAAATCCGGGTTACTTGGGTCAGTAAGATATTAGAGACAGATCCAACAATGAGTAATATTTGCTTGACCTAAACAACCTTCTTGTTATTCTTGAGGTTATTTTACAAAGGAATTTAACGTATTATGTTACTTATTACCTAACTTGATTTAAATAACGAGCCTTTACCTGGACACAGCGTTTCTGTCAAAGATTGTAATATTTCGTAATAATTCGTAATCATTATTTCGGGAACTAAAGTGAGCTCTAACATATCTATTATTTGAGATATAACGAGACGACAGTGATGTAACTAACCGACAAACCTTAACCTTTAGAGCGCCGGGGTTTTGAAAAATTTGCAAATTGCATTTTTCTATAGAAATATGGTCTAAGGTCCCTAAGTTAGGACCAAACTAACAAGGAAGGTACCTGAGGTGTACCTCACCGATTTTGATGAAATTTTAGTATGTTATAGTTCGTGAAAAAATAATCGACACGTATTTTTTCCTATCGGCGGGACACGACTTTTAAGAGGTGAAAACCACCCTCAAAGTTGATCCCAAAAAACGTTTTTTTGATATATTTCGGCCCCTAATGAATATTTTGCGATAGGACAAAGTGGAAAAAGGTTACTTGCGAAAAACGCTAGTTAACGGATGTTTTTTTGGCTATCGGGGTTGCGACCCCTATTGTTTATTTTGGAAAAACGTTTGTTTTCATTGATATATTCACTGTAAAAAATCAATTTTAGCCTTAAAAAATTAGAAAAAAATATTTTTGTAAATAAAATAAAATAATTAAGTTGACATATTTCAGGATTTTGCGGAAAACCACCCCTACATCCCTTCACTACTCTTTAAGACGAATATCCACTTATAACAATGAAAAGCATATTTCTCCCATGAAATATACTCTCCATGCGATCTGAATATTATTCTGTATCAATTACGAGAGTGCAATGACATTTTCGAGCAAAAAGAATTATGGAGTGACAAATTTCCACCCCCAAATAACTTTATCCAGATATATCTCAGCTCCTAATGAATATTTTGCGATGGGACCAAATGGAAAATGTTTCTTATGAAAAACGCTAGTTTATAAATGTTTTTCAGACTATTGGGGTTGCAACCCCTATTTCTTATTTTGGAAAAACGTTATTTTCACTAATATGATTTGTAGCGTGGAGATTTCCTCCCGTTACTGCAGTAATTATTTTTGTTCATAATTTTGCATTTTTGCCGTTACAATTTTTCAATTTCAGCACAGAATTATTTAAATAATCCCGGGTTGGAAAATGAGAGTTAGCTATGCTCAGGAATCTCCCCGAGAACACGAGGAACAGCTGAAAATTTAGATTATTGTAATCGTGCGTTATAATTTCATTAGCGATGTATTTTGGAGATCCTATCGAAACTGTCGCCTTACTCCCTCACTATTCCCTTTCCTCTGAGCCCCCTTGCCAAGGGACTCGCGCGAAGATCCGCACAAAGAGGAGCCGCAAAGGAGACAAGGAAGACCGCAACCGACATCGCCACTGGAAGGAAAGAGAGGAGAGAGTCTACCGCCGAAGTATGGTGACAGCTCCTATTGGCAGATCTCCCATGCAAGAAAGGAACAGCGCTAGAAGGACTCCCGTGCTAGATGAAGACAGCACTAGCGGTTCTTGACCCAGTGTGGCCCTCTATAGTTATCATAGAAGATCTAGAATGATAACGGGTCGATAAAAATGGGTCACCAAGCGAAATTACCAGCGCTACGGGAGAAATTAATTCCCGAATCGGTCAACGCCAGGAGGGCGCTATCGCACAGGAAGAAGGACGCCATAGCCGGGAACCGGCAGAGATTCCTGAGCTATTGTCCTGCACGGATCTATCATTAGTGACGCCGAGCGATTTCGACATTTTCTTTCGGGAATAAAATCGAGAAACGAGGCAAGAGACGTGTTTGCGGTGAGTGCGGTCATCTCTTTGGTACTGCGAGTTATTGGCAAGCACCTTTTCCTCATTCTTGAGTATTCTTAAAGTATTCCCGTCCTACCTTTCTTCGGGCTTACGAGTGTCCGTTACGGATCTCGTCTTTCGTGACTTTGTTCGATAGACTACCCTGAAGGTCATCGACTGACCTCTGAATCCGGCTATCCTATCGCGCCTATTGTTAATCTTAAATTAATTGAATGTTAATTAATGAGAGTTTGATTATTTTGTGAGTCCGAGTGTTCCCGGTTTTCGCGTAATAGAAGGAGTGCCTATGAGTGCACCAGTAATACGTAAGATTCGATCTCTGGTTATTCAACCCTCTGCTGACGGTTGCTTTGTGAAGTAAAATTGCTATCAAGTATTTCTTTTGAATTCTGAGATTTCAATTCAGATCGTCCATTCCCGAAATTTTGAAAACGGTCTTCTTTTGTTATTATTGAATAGTTTAATAAATTAGTTGATAGGATAATCGTCGTTTGAGTGTTCCTTTATTTTCAGCTCAAACAACGGACCCCCTCTGAGTGGGTCTCACGCCCTTCCTGTGTTAGCCCGGGCCCCCTCAGAGGAATTCCGCGTCCGAAATTCGGACTGGCGCCCAACACTCCCTCCCATACTCCCTAATTATTGGTGAAAGAATTTTCTTTTGAGATATTAATCTTTGTTTTTTTTTTTATCATTCTCTGAGTGAGGCATTTGTCCCGCGACTGTGCCAAAAATGCCTAATCAGTTGTAGAAAAAGGGCAGTCGCGCTACAGTTCACTGTAAAAGATCAGTTTAGCCTCGAAAAATAAGAAAAACATATTTTTATAAATAAAATAAAATTATTCAATTGACACATTTCAGGATTTTGCATAAAACCATCCCTACAAATTGTTCACTACTTCTTAAAGCGAATATTCACTTGTAACAATAACAGAACATTTCTCCCATGAAACATACTCTCTGTGTGAGCTAAATATTATTTTCTATCAAGTACGATAGTGCAACGATATTTTCGAACAAAAAAGTATTATGGGGTGACAGTTTTCACCCCCAAATAACTTCTTTTTTATACATCTCGGCTCCTAATGAATATTTTGAGATAGGACCAAATGGAAAATATTTATTATGGAATGCACGTAGCCTCGGTTTTTATTTCTATAAACTGAAGTACATAGAAGCTTATGGGGTTTGTAGAGTACGGTGTAGTGGTACGATAATCCCTTATATCTTTGTATAATTTACGCTGTTGGATTTATTTGTAAGGTAGATGACTAATTAAGTGATTAAATTTTAATTACTTTTATTATCAAACTGTTTTCCTCCCGAAGGAAACGAGCGAGCTCAGGAGTTTGGGCCACCTGTCAATTCAGGTGGCCCAAACTCCTGAGCTCGCTCGTTTCCTTCGGGAGGAAAAGTTGGACGTCGGGACTTACTTTACTTTCGTCCGGGTGGCGTCCTTCCTTCTATTCTCTCTCTCGATCTTTCGTGTCTCTCTCTCTCTCTTTCGTTTCTATCTCTCTTTCTCTTTTCTTCTTTACGCGGGCTGCCGATACCGCCGATCTCCAACACGTCCAGCGTAAAAGTGAAGAAGTCGGCCTCACTTCCGGCGTCTTCTTCTCGATCTCGAGCCTCCTCATTGGCTGCGAGTGACGACTCGTACCCCTCGAGTCATCTACGAGCCTTCTGGTAGACGGAACTCCGCGTTGGCCTCGACTTTGCGGTAGAGACGATTCCCATCGCTTCGGAGAAAACGTCTCTCGATTTTTCCCCGCTGGGACGACGTCGAAAATCCTTCCTGGAGTGTTCCGGGGTCGACTTTGCTCCTTCCACCAACGGCTGCTTCGACTGACGTGGTTCTGATGACGTCAGTGCCGGTTCGTCTCCGCGACGAATCTCCGCGTGGTCGAAAGTCTGGTCCCCGTCGTCCTCGACAGATGGCGCCTCGTGTTCGATTTTCGCGATTCACCTCGACCCGTTTCGGATCTACTCTTATCGACTCTACGATCTCTAATGCGAATCTATGGTAATATATATATATATATATATATATATATATATATATATATATATATATATATATATATATATATATATATTTCGGCCGCCTTAATTCTAACAATCATATGGTCGCTTTTACACCGCGGAATACTTAACCTAAGTATTTGTTGACTTCTACGGTGGACGTGCACGCGATCGATCCATGCCGATCGATCGAATTGATTGAAATTCGCGGCGCGAATAGTCGTGGGGAAAGTGTGTGGGAGGTTCGGGGATCTTTGTATCAGGGAATCGATATTCCCTGTTACAATATGAATATATAAAGTGACTATAAATTATATCTATACATATTGTGATGGGGGTTTTACGAACCCCATCCACAAGTAAAGAGTAAATAACGCAGCATCCTACCGGTAAACGCGTCGAACGCGGGAATCGGGGAATCCGAATCCCGGGTGACCGGTAAGGCACCTTCGTACCCCCTGGGCAACCGCACATAACCTCCAGCCTGTCATTTCTGCCGCTCGTTCTTTTTTCCATGAGTCCACCGAAGTATCGATCGGGAATCGACCGCCGAACAACGCGGGAATTGAAGCCGGGAATACGAGCGGCCATATTGCGGCGCGGCAACCGGGAGCCTTTCAAGTTCCGGCTATCGTTTCGAGGGAGATACCCTCCTTGCACCCTCAAGGACGGGTAAAACCACCGGCCCGATCCCTGCCCCCACCGGAGGAAGGGGTAACACCGGACCCAGGCGTTTCGGAAGAGACGACGCCCGGGAAAACGTCGGCCGGGAGCAACCGGATTCGAACCGTCCCGCGCCGGCTAGGGAGCGACGATTAGTGCGGAGGACAGCACCGGACGGACCTGCGAGGCTCCAGCGCTGCGATCCACGGTCGATCGTCCCCCTCTCCGAGGAGAACCGCGGAGCGAGTCATTCTCGCGTTCGTCGCCGTACATTGAGGACGTTTACGCCACTTTGGAAGTTTTGTTTGAGAGGACGAGCGGAAGGCGTTAGAATGGTTCTGGAAGGTTAGAAAAGGTTCGTGGGCGAGGCTTAGGCTAGCTCCTCGCTTTTCTTTACACGTGTTTTTCTTATTATTAGATATTAGATTTCTTTATTTGATTCCTGCCCGGCGTGTGGCCGGCAGAGTTCCGGGGGAGACAGGGCCCGTTTCATGCCCCCGTTCGTTTCCTTTTTTTTCTATTTTTGTATTTGTTCCGGTCCCGGGCGTCCGGGCCGGAAAGCGGTTGCCCCGGGGGACTTCCTGTCGACACCGGGAGTTCCTCCCGGTTGAGTGTGAGAGAGAGTGTGTGATTGATAGAGCGAGAGAGAGTGATTTCGAGAGAGAGGCGCCGAGCCGGCAGCGTGCCGGCCGCCATTTTGTGTGACGCCGGGTGAAATTCACTCGCTGGAATTTCTCCCGGATTAAGATTGTTCCGAGCATTAATATTTTAGATTTTCTTTTTTGTTATTTCTTTGGGGATATTCGACCGGGAATAAAGGTCCGGTTTTATGAGATTATAATAGATTCCGGGAGTTTTTCATTCATTTTTCCGGTCCCCAAATTTCATTTATTTTTCGTAGTTGTTTTCAGCACCCGGCACGGCCAGGTCGACCCTGGTTGGCGCCCAACGGAAGATTAGACGTGCACGTGGTGGAGGTCACCCGACCCTCCCAGATACCACGTCACAATATATATAATTATTGTTATTATTATCATTATTATATTATTATTTTTAATTATTTTCATAGTTTTTTTTAATTTTTAAATTTTGAACAGTAATGGTAATCTTCGAAAAAGTGTTTGAAGCACAATGACTTTTTGCACCAAGCACAACGAATTATAGCAACATTTTTGCAACCTTCGATTTCGCAATGCGTTTTGCAGTTATCTCCAAAACCAAAATCTAGAGAATTATCAAATTCTTCAGGTTTTTCATTAATATAACCTCTTTTATACCAAGAATATTTCCAAAGATTTGAATATCTTGGCGAAGAAAGTTGATTATGTACTAATGATTGTAGCTTAATAATGTTATTCCTCACATGCAAGTTCATATCGTAATTCATTCGTATAACATTATCTGAAAAATGCCGAACAAAGTTTTTCCAAATACGGAAACCAAATACATCAAGAGGTTGAATTTTTCCTGTTGTTCCACTTGGAATTTTTTTTATATTTATAATTTTATTTGCTGGTGTTGCAGCTTTTGCAACTTTAGGACAGTGACCACTCCACGAATCGAGTAACAGTATACTATTTAATCCCTCGTTTAGAAAAAATACATTCTCCAGCCAATTTTTAAAGTGATATGAAATTAAAAATTACTTATTTAGCTATTTTATAATTACAATATAATTAGATAAATATTCCTACATTAATACCTGAAGTAAGTTTTCCAGTGTATACATTTTCAGGTCTAAATAGATTAGCTTCTACAATTGGTCCAAACTGACCACTTTGCTTTTTTAAAACTATAAAAAGGGGTGAAAGAAGCTTGCCACCACCAGATATTAATAGTTGTATTGTATAAGTATGAGTCGTCGATGAAACGGACTGCACAACACATATCTGCTTTTCTCCTTCAATAGCTAAGGTTCTGCCGAAATGCATTTCTAATTGAAACCCACCTTGATCATAATTGTACACGTTTTCTATTCCAATTTCTGCCATGCATTCTTTGACATCCGCAACAAATTCCATTGATTTCTTTTCTAATTCATTACCATTTTCCAATGTTTTACTGGCGATAAATTCGTTAATTTTTCTTGACGTTATTCTATGTGCTTTTTTAAAACGATTCAGCCAATTCTTTGACGCTTGAAATCTAAAATCTTCAGATCCTATTTCTTGTTCGGCATGTAATGCCCATGTACGTAAATCCAAGTCATGGACAATTAATCCGGAATCGACTGCTGTTTTAAAATTTTCAAATGTGAATTGACATATTCTAGCGATTCTTTCTCTGTATGTACCGCCTTTATTTAAATAGTGAACCCATCGTTTCAATTGTGTTACAGATTTTACTTTCTTGAATTTATTTTGTACAGTACATAATCAACTTTCTTCGCCAAGATATACAAATCCTTGGAAATATTCTTGGTATAAAAGCGGTTATATTAATGAAAAACCTGAAGAATTTGATAATCCTGTAGATTTTGGTTTTGGAGATAACTGCAAAACGCATTGCGAAACCGAAGGTTGCAAAAATGTTGCTATAATTCGTTGTGCTTGGTGAAAATGTCATTGTGCTTCAAACATTTTTTCGAAGATTACCATTACTGTTCAAAATTTGAAAATTAAAAAAAACTATGAAAATCATTAAAAATAATAATATAATAATGATAATAATAACAATAATTATATATATGTATAGATATAATTTATAGTCACTTTATATATTCAAATACAATTTTTGATTAAATAATTTAAAAAAGGTTTCCATTTAAAAAATCAAAGTTGACCTTGATTCGATCTTGAAAACGCCACTCAAGGTCAAATTCTTTACTACAGTTTTATACTTCACATTAGACCCTGCAACTTCTGTATAAAAATTTTTTTAATATTATTCTTCGAAAAATTATTCAAAATCTTAAAAATTAAATATGAATAAAATGGGCGATTCCAGCTATTGTACGATGCAAATGATGTAAAAAATCATTGTTTCAACATTTCTATGAAGATTACTATTTTGTCAAAACCTTGTAGACTAATATATTTTAAACGAAAAATGTAGAACATATAATTTACATCAAAATTAGTTCTGTTATTTCATATTTACAGTTTGATAATAAAAGTAATTAAAAATTAATCACTTAATTAGTCACCTACCTTACAAATAAATCCAACAGCGTAAATTATACAAAGATGTAAGGGATTATCGTACCAGTACACCGTACTCTACGAACCCCATAAGCTTCTATGTACTTCAGTTTATAGAAATAAAAACCGAGGCTACGTGCATTTCATAATAAATATTTTCCATTTGGTCCTATCTCAAAATATTCATTAGGAGCCGAGATGTATAAAAAAGAAGTTATTTGGGGGTGAAAACTGTCACCCCATAATTCTTTTTTGTTCGAAAATATCGTTGCACTATCGTACTTGTTACAAAATAATATTTAGCTCACACAGAGAGTATGTTTCATGGGAGAAATGTTCTGTTATTGTTACAAGTGAATATTCGCTTTAAAAGGTAGTGAACAATTTGTAGGGATGGTTTTATGCAAAATCCTGAAATGTGTCAATTGAATAATTTTATTTTACTTATAAAAATATTTTTTTCTTATTTTTCGAGGCTAAACTGATCTTTTACAGTGAACATATTAGTGAAAATAACGTTTTTCCAAAATAAGAAATAGGGGTTGCAACCCCAATAGTCTGAAAAACATTTATAAACTAGCCTTTTTCGCAAGGAACATTTTCCATTTTGTCACATCGCAAAATATTCATTAGGGGCCGAAATATATAAAAAAAACGTTTTTTGGGATCAACTTTGAGGGTGGTTTTCACCCCTTAAAAGTCTTTTACCGCCGATAGGAAAAAATACGTATCGATTATTTTTTCACGAACTATAACATACTAAAATTTCATCAAAATCGGTGAGGTACACCTCAGGTACCTTCCTTGTAAGTTAAGATGTTGGCGAGTCAGACTGCTTACGCCTAGAGGCGTATCCCGGCGCTCTAAAGGTTAACCACATGTTATTTTTATGCACGTTATTAGCAAATAGACCCTGCATTCGAAATTTTCTGAAGCGTACTTAAAAATAAATGTATTTCTTTGCACATTATTGTAAAGATCTACAAATGAAAATAATATACTTAACGTTAGTAAGTCTTAACATTTAAATACCGAGTCAAATTTATGCTACTTACCACTCATGCCGTGAGGGTAAGCAGTAATTACATTATTTCTTATTTTATTATGTAAGACATGTGGCTTCAACGAAAGTATAATATCAGTTTCCAGAGACCGGCTTGGAACTTAACATCTTAATGACTTTTCCATAATTATTTGATCATTTCATAAAGAAGATAAAGTCAGCATCCTCTTAATTTAGCTTTAGATTTAATTTCAAACAAGTAATCTTACACCTGTGCTTAGAATACAGTGTACAGTATTAAATACAGTATATATTGCCGGTATATTTTTTTCGAGCAATTTTAACCCTCAGCGGGTACTCTATACTGTTTGTCCCGATCCGGGTACTCTGGGTCTGTGAGACCCGAGCGATTTTCAATCGCTTATAACTCGGAGCCAAATCATCGTAGGGAGAAGTTTTTTTTTTAAATCCATCGCCAGAATCTCAAAAAAAACGAATGCGTGATCCATTTTACTCCAAATCTAAAAGTTTTGTTAATATTTAACAAAATACAAGGAGACCTTTCGAAAAAAAATTTTTTTTTCAAATTGTTGTAAAAAAATGAAAAATAAAGATAAATTAATTTTAAAAACGGTTTTTTAAAGCTTAAGTGTTGTACTTTAAGGCTGTATAGGTCATTTTTCGATTAAATTAGGATAAGCGATTTATTTTTCCGATTGAAAGTTAGTATTTTTTACAATGTATTTTTCATATATACACGACCATTATCGCTAGAAAATTTGCAAAAAAAATTGTTTAAAAAATTTTTTAGCCTACCTTATTATAAAATAAGATATATATACATGCATACATATATACATATGTATATAATATTTAAAAAAATATATACATATATATAAATATAGAGTTGCAATGGTAAAGAAAGATAAAAATTGAGATATATTATTTGAAAAGTATTTATTATCTGAAAACTATTATCATTATAACATTGTAATTATTCTTTACATATCGGTAGTTGAACAAGCAGAACAAATTTTAGATGTATGTTCGATCTTCTTCGTCCCAGAAGAAGCATCATTTTCGTAAACTTCCTCCTCGTTACGGTTCTCGATTGCTGCCAACTCAGCGACGGACGGCGTGCGAGACCGCATCTCCATTTCTGCCTTAAAAAAAAACCAAGCTATTAAAAAATTTTTTTCACGGGCACTATACATTAAAACATATATTTCTACATTATTAAGTAATTTAAATATAAATTCTAAATAATTATAATTTTGTCATAAAACTTACTTTCTGACACTACGGGTACTCTGGGTCCAGGAGACCCGAATCGAATTTTTCAATGCTCCTAGCTCCGTAGGTGACGTCGCACTGGAATGGTACGAGTGCTCCCTCGATTTGGCACACAAAGAAGGATTTTTCCCCGCTATAACGAATCCCCCTCCGCTGCACCCCTCCGAGATATTCACATATACGATTTTGCGCTCGGGTCTGTCAGACCCAGAGTACCCGCTGAGGGTTAAGTTCAATCTTTATACTGAAACGCATACATTTTTCATCAAAGAATTGACATTGCAACTACCGAGATGCAAAAAAAACACTACACTTCTTTTTCCTGAAATACGGATGTAATCACACATTTGTGAAATTTACATCGAAAATGTAATAGTTAGTTGTTAACATTATCTTTTCTATTGAACGAACAAGTAATATGGAAACGTTTTTGTAGATTATTAACCCTTTGCGGTCGGTGTTCCTGTAGCGGGGACATTTTGAAATCGTCGGTTCCAACATTACAGAGATTAAAAATTTCGTATTTTTACGTATTATAAGTAGTACCTAGTTCCATACGAGCAGTCAGATGAGACGGTCGTGGTCGAGCTTAAGAGCGTAATTAGCCGTATTTGTAAATATACAGTGAATTCCAAACGCTACAAACTGAAATACCTCTATGCCACTTTGGCTGCAACACCGCGTTTGGTGAAGAAGCAGAGAATATCGTAATTAACAATGACTCTGATATGGAGCAGAAGCCAATTACCAATGAGCCCCTTGGTGAATTGGGTGGAGTACCTCGAATAATTCTTTCTCGGAATTCTAATTCAATGTGCGAAGCTAACCAGTCGCCGGCTTGGCAGGTGGTTCACACAAGGAAGCGTACAAGGATATCATCCAGCAACACTGATAGCGATAGTGAGTCACCACAAGCTATCCCCAACAACAACAGATTCTCCGTGCCCAGTGACAAGCAAAATCAGCCAACGGTCACCCAGAATTATAACGATAACAATCTCGTAATTCAAATGACAACAGATAACAATAGAGAACCAAAACCACCGCTGATATTCGAACCTGGAGTCACTTCGATCGCTGATTTAGAGGCAAAACTTGAAGAAGTAATTGAACACGACGAATACATTTACAAAACTATGAAAAGGAGCGATCAACTGCAGATAATGGCTAAAAATTCTGATTCATACAGAAAGATTGTCCGCAAGCTCGACGATGAAGGCGCTGCCTACCATATACAGTCGGTCACGAAAATATTCGGACACTACTATAGTTCTGACTATAATAGTCCGTACTTCAGAAATTTATACAATAAGAACAAAAAGAGGTTTCTCGTATGTTACTATGCAGTTAACAAAAACATAAGAGATATTTATTTACGATAAGTGATTACATCAATAATAAAAGATAATGGAAAGTACGCTCGTTTTCATGTCACGAAAATGTTCGGACACTTGCTGCACTTCTCACGTTTCCAGGTTCCAGGAATCGATTGAAGCAATGTTTGTAAACATAGCATTCAGATTATGTACAGAGTGTGTTTGAGATCGAATATTTGTCTTGTTTAAAATTTGTGTAAAATGGGTCGGAAAAGTAAAAACACGTCGTTTGATATGCGACAATTAGTAATTTTTCAACGGAAAAAGGGGAAATCGATTCGCACAATTGCAGATTTATTAAATATTAGTAAGAGCACGATATAGGATATTGTGCGACGTTAAAACAACGAAGATAGAATTGAATCTATCTCTTAAAGCGGACGCAAACCGATCCTCAATACTCGTGATAAACGCTCCATAATTAGGAAAATCAAATGTGATCCTCGGTTAAGTGCTCCAAAGTTAGCAACTGAATTAAATAATGACCGTGGAATATCAGTCCATCCGAAGAACATAAGAAGAGTGTTACGATCAGAGGGCTATAATGGAAAAATAGCTCAAAAAAAGCCGCATATTAACGCGAAAAACAGGATGAAGCGACTGAATTTTGCAAGAAACTATATTTCAAAGGTAAGTCAGTGGTGGGAAAACGTAATTTTCGCGGACGAGTCAAAATTTAATATTTATGGAAGCGATGGAAGAATTAGAGTTTGGCGGAAATCTAGAGAAGAATTAAATCCGAGACATTTGCAGCCGACTGTGAAACACGGTAGTGGGTCTGTGATGGTGAGGGGCTGTATTTCGGCCCATGTAGTAGGCGAATTAGTTTTTATCGACGACATCCTCGATAAAAATAGGTATCTGTACATTTTACAAAACAATTTTAAAAAAATGCTGATAACATGGGACTTCAAAGTGGGATAAAATTCTATCAGGATAAAGACTCAAAGCACAAATCACGTATTGTGCAAGAATTCTTGTTATACACTTGCAAGAATGTTCTCCACCCACCACCGCAATCGCCAGATTGAAATCCCATTGAAAATTTATGGAATGAATTAGATTGCCCAATTCGAAGAACTCCCATAAACACAAAGGACGAACTAAAAAGACGTCTGCAAAAAGAATGGCTACGTATTGGGTAAGATTACTTAAAAAGAATAATTTGTAATATACCAACGCGATTACGGCACGTCATGAAGCACATGGGATATCCAACAAAATATTAATTTATTTAAAGAAGATTGATAGATGTACAGAGTGTATAAAAATGATGTGTCGCCACTAGGCGCATTTGATTCTTCAGCTCATGTTCGGCGAAGATCAATCAAAATATGGATCCGCTAAATTGACCTTGACCCTGAAATTCAAGGTCAAATTTTTTATTGGCTTAAAAAATACGTCTCAAAAATAGGAACAAAAGTCTCACAGGAACCATGGGTCGGGGATGCGTCCTTCCACCTCAAAAGGCAACGTCAAACCGAAAAAAAATCAAAAAAAGTGCAAATTATCTCGATTTTAGCGATAGTTGTTGTCATCTCTATTTCTGGGTCACATCGGGCGTGTGTGAGTGCGCACGAGTTGTTTAAACATATTAATTATCGGCAGACATCAGCAAAGTCAACGAAATCAGATAAAATCAGCGAAGTCAAAGTCTGGAGCAACGCCATCGTTATCGAAGTTTTTGTCATCGCAATCTCCGTAATTTCTGTCATAGTCGAAGTCTTTGTCGTCGCAATCTCAGTCTTGTCTATAGTTGTCGAAGTCTTCGTCGTCACCGTGATAATAACATGGATCGAGGACGGCGACCACATCGTGGTCGGGGGCGAGATGGACGAGACCAACGTCTTATGCTGCCTGCTATTGATCAAGCTTTCGGAAACTTTGGCAGAGCTCGCGAAATTTATGGTCAGATGCTCTTTGATCGGACAAACGGTCGTCCTTTACGACCTGGAGCAATTCCTGATCGGCGTGAGTTCCAACGACTCGAGGAGCGCTTCAACGATTAGATGAAGTTTGAGGTGCAAAACGCTGGCTACCGAAGAGCCGGAAGTCCTCGGGTGCATTGGCGCATTGGAGAGCGTGTCATTGCTCTTGGACGAGCTTATACCGTTATGGGCTTACGCCGAATAGCCGCTCGCGTTGGCATAGCACACATGACGGTGCGTCGCATAATTCGCGGTGAAGGTCTACGACCGTACCGCTTCCAATATGTTCAGGTACTACAACCTGGAGATCGCTGTGCTCGTCGTAATATCTGCCGATGGATGCTACGAAAACTGGAGAGAGATCCCAATTTTCTTGGACGCATTATATTTACCGATGAGGCAAACTTCTCCAGCACGGGAATCGTTAATCGACAGAATTTACGCATATGGGCTGAGAGGAATCCTCGTGCGATAATGGAACGAGTTAATCAGGGACGTTTTGCCATGAACGTTTGGGCGGGTATCGTTGGGAACTACCTCGTAGGCGCAGTCTACTTTCCACTGAGATTACGCAGCCAAAATTATTTGCAATTTCTGCAACGCGATTTAATGCCACGACTAAGGGACGTGATGCACGCAATCGCATCTTTTTCATGCACGATGGAGCACCACCTCATTTCGGCCTTCAAGTACGCGCATTTCTGAACGAAGTGTTCGGATCACGTTGGATCGGTCGTAGGCCTGCTCCACATCTGTGGCCACCACATTCTCCAGACCTAAATCCCTTGGATTTTTTTTCTGGGGAGTACTAAAGGCTATGTGTACAGAGAAGGACGAGCGATCAGGACACCAGTAGATCTCAGACGCCGAATCGATGATGGAGTTGCAAGGCTGATGCGAAATCGAGACGCCATCGCCAGAATTTCGAGCAACTTAGAGGCAAGGTTGCGGACGTGTTTGCGTAATGGTGGTCAGCATGTGGAAGCTGGAGAATAAGCCCGAATGGAACACGACCGAATCAAAATTGAGGAGCGGACAACTAAACAAACAAAACGGCCCAAGGGATACCAGGCAGACAACCTCCACGTGGTGTATCTCGGGTAACGCTAAAAGTCTGTCGTTAATTATGTAACGAAGCAAATTCGAACAAGCTTTTTTCGCGAACTCGAATCAAGGTTCCGCTCACCGCTTGCAATTAAGATGTTGCATGATATGTTGCAACTCGTTCAGACTCACACACGCCCGATGTGACCCAGGAATAGAGATGACAACAACTATCGCTAACATCGAGACAATTTGCACTTTTTTGATTTTTTTTCGACTTGACGTTGCCTTTTGAGGTGGAAGGACGCATCTTCGACAAATGGTTCCTTTGAGACTTTTGTTCCTATTTTTTAGACAAATTTTTTAAGCCAATAAAAAATTTTGACCTTGAATTTCAGGGTCAAGGTCAATTTTGCGGATTCATATTTTGATTGATCTTCGCCGAACATGAGCTGGAGAATCAAATGCGCCTAGTGGCGAGACATCATTTTTATACACCCTGTATAGTGTGTGATGGGGGTTTTTCGAACCTCATCAAAAAGAATAACGGAAAAGCGTCCTACCGGGACAAAGGACATCGAACACGGGATTTGAGGACCTCAAATTCCGTGCAAACGTTGAGGCATCGTCGTATCTCCTGGGCAACCTAACCTCCGCTGTCACTTTCTCCGGCTCGTGTTATTTGTCGCATATTCTCGCCGAGGCATCGATCGAAAATCGACCGCACGTGCAACGGGGGAGCCAAGCAACTAGATCGCTGGGACCAGAGGCCATCTTAGCTGCGCGGAAACACAGAGGAATTTCAAAGTTCCGACCGTTGCTCGGAGGAAGCTACCTTCCGCGCACCCGTAAGGACGGGGGAAAAACCACCGGCACTACCCCTGCTCCGGACCGGGGAATCTTTAACACGGGGCTCCGGACGTTCCGGCAGTATCAGCCCCCGGGGAGACGGAATCCGGGAGCCACCAGTTCCAAACCTTCCCGCGCAAGCTAGGGAGCTGCAATAGTTCGGGCGGCAGCACCGTACGGGCCGACTGGAAATCCAGCGCTGCGATCCCCGGTCGATTTCCCCCTCTTCGAGGAGGAGGAAGGAGGAAGCCATTCTCGTGTTCGACACCGTTAAGGAAGGACGCTCTTTCGACATTATCAATTAGCTGCCATTTTAAGAGGAGATTGTGACAACGTTTTTGACGAGTTGACAGGAGACCGAGCGGAGATCTCCGTAATAATAATTCAAGGTTCGTTAGCGAAGCTTCAAAGAATCTCCTAGTTTGTTTCTTTTGTAATTTTTGTTATTTTATTTCTTTATCCGGATACACGACCTGCCGGTTGGAACGTTCGGGTCCCGATCGCCCGGCAGGTACCCGGAAGAGTTCGGGCGGGGGGGACGGGGAGGCGTCCCTTCCCCTTTTTCGTTATTAGATTCCGGTTCCGGACGTCCGTGCCGGAAGTGGTTGTCCTGGGGAACTACCTGGCCTCTCCGGGAGTTCCTCTTCATAGAAATTAAGTGTTTGAGAGTGAGAGAGTGCGTGCATGGGAGGGGAGAGAGAGAGAAGCGGGCGAGCCGGTCGAATCCCGGCCGCCATCTTAGCGGATCGGTTTGAATCCAACCGTTGGATTAATTCCGAAATTATATGATCATTTGCCAATTATTATTATTAGATTCTTTTAATTAATCTTCTTGTTATTAATTTCTTTTTATTATTATTATTATTATTTCTAGTATTATTCTTCCGGTGATCCGGGTTTTGATTATCTGTCCGGTCTTCTTTTTTGTTTATTTCTTATTGTACCGGTATTCTTTCTTTATTGTTAGTTCGTAGCCGGGAATATAATTATTCCGGAGGTCCAGGTTTGATTGTGATGATCTTTTTTTTTTTTAATCCGGGAGTTCTTCCTTTTTCATTATCCCGGTTCCAAATTTTTCTAGAAGATTTACAGCACCCAGCATGGCCAGGTGGACCCTGGCGGACGCCCAACGTAGAATTAAAGTGCACGTGGTGGAGGCAGCCCGAGCCTTCGAAATACCACGTCGCAAGTGTTATAAACTTTGTTTTGATAGTGTCCGAATATTTTTGTGACATGAAAATGAGCGTACTTTCCAGTTTTCTTTTATTATTTATGTAATCACTTATCGTAAATAAATATCTGTTATGTTTTTGTTAACTACACACTGCATAGCAATATACGTGAAACCTCTTTTTGTTCTTATTATATAAATTTTTGAAGTACGACTGTATATCAATTAAAACTACAACGGGCTTACAGAGGCGTGATCAGATCCTTCCACTCCTCTCTTCCTCCCAACAAAATCAAAGATGCGGTCGAGAGATTCAGGCACCAGGTACGCAACGTAACAAATATACGACACTGGCAAACTAAAGAACCCCTGCCACTTTTCTTTGTTAATCTAGAACCAAATGTAAACAACAAAGACATCTACAAACTCGACTTATTATTAAACACCAGAATTCAAATCGAATCACCAAAAAAAAAAACAATAACACAGTGCACTAGGTGTCAGAGATACGGGAACACCAAAGCGTACTGTCATAGACTATACAGGTGCGTGAAATGCGGAAGTGAACACAGTACAGTAAATTGTACGAAAACGCGAGACACTCCTGCTAAATGCGTCCTATGTACCGGTAATTAATCCTACAAAGGTTGTAAAATCTACCAAGAAATCATACAAAAAAGAAATTCAACCGCACAATAACCTCACTGGTACAGGCCAAGGACGACGGAGGAAAACCCAGTTGGAGAACAACACCATAAAACATCTTTGATAACCATCCCACCATTTGGAAGAAGCAAGGTAAGTTATGCCCAAGCAACAAGTGCCAATCTCAGCACACGCCCACGTGACCATTTCAATAGCAACTCTGAAATAATAACAGTTCTTGAAAAATCGTTTAACGAATTTAAAACAGTGCTAATGCATCAGAACGAACTGTTGAACACAGTGTTAAAACTATTGACAACTGCACTAACCAAACTACAAGCGTCGCCATTAAAGATTGAAAATACGGCACAACAGTCTTATCAGCATCGTATTGCCCCCCAAAGCACAAAATCGCCAAAGAAAAGGTCATAGAATATTCTAAAACGCTAGGCGTTCGGTTCCTTGCTGAAGGCGATTACAACGCGGAACATCCGCACTGGGGATCTAGATTACTACCGAAAAAAGAGAAACATTTGCTGAACATCTAGCCGAAGTGTTTACACCTTTCGAGAGCCAATTAAACAACCTGAACGTCTTAGAATATCTCACATGTCCTCTGCCTTTGTACTTACCAATAATCCACTTCTCCCCAACAGAAGTAAAAAAAATAATCAGAGAACTTAATCCCATGAAATCTCCTGGTTATGACTTAATCACAAGCAAGATTCTTAAAGAACTATCCATAAAAGCAGTAGTATATATAACTAATCTATTTAATGATGTTATTCGTGTGGCACATATCCCAAGTCAATGGAAAGTTTTTCGCATCGTTATAATACCCAAACCAGGAAAACCGCCCAATAAAGTCACCTTCTATCGACCAATAACCTTATTGCCCGTTATGTCGAAGTTATTAGAAAAACTACTACTTACAAGGCTAAGGACCCCAATAAACGAAGGAAAACTCATTCCTGACCACCAATTTGGGTTCAGAAATAACCATTCAACAATCGAACAGGTAATCAGAGTATTTAATACAATCTCAAACTCGCTGGATGAAAAGAAGACTGCTCAGCAGTCTTTTCAGGTAATCAACAAGCTTTCGACAAGGTATGGCACCATGGACTGTTCTACAAAATAAAACAGAACCTGCTGCAGTACTACCTACTACTCAAATCGTACTTAAACAACAGACGTTTTCAAGTACGCTATGGGAACGACCTGTCGGAATTCTACCCTAGCAAGTCTGGTGTACCGCAGGGAAGCGTCCTTGGACCAGTCCTGTACACGCTATACACGGCGGATCTACCCACGAGAGGAGGCACTACCGTGGCAACGTTCGTTGACGACATGGCTATACTACCAGTTCACGAAAATCCTGAAGCAGCATCTAGAATTCTCTAAAGGAAAATCACGGATATACAGGTATGGCTGAAGAAATGGCGCATAAAAACGAGCAAAACAAAATCAGTACATATCACATTCGCCACAAGAAAAGGAAACTGCCCTACTGTCAAACTATATGAACAACCGTTACCGAGCGTCAACGAAGTATAATATCTCGGAATGCATCTGGATCGGAGATTAACGTGGACACAGCATATCAAAACTAAAAGGAAAGAGCTGGACCTCAAGTTTCGAAGAATGTATTGGTTGGTTGGCAGGAAATCCCAACTTTCTCTGTACAACAAATTAAGGGGGTAAATACAATTAGAAGGTCAAAAAATCGATATTTTTTTTTCCTCTATAAGTTAGGAAATTTCCCGTAGAATACGCCCCAAAAAGTTTCAGATCGAAAATCGAACTCCTTATATATTTTTTCTTCATTTTTCGAGAACGCCTTTTTCAGCGCATAGCAAGTATACGAGAGCGGCCGACCCTAGTGACAGTTTTATCTATTGTATCGTACTTTGAAATACTCCAAGCCGGATTTGTACGCCTGAGGGTATTGTATGTATGTATGTATGTGTATATATACACTGTGACGTGGATCTTGGTATCTCCTTCGTTGGGGGTGTCGACACACCCCACACGTCACAATCGCCCTGATATCCTGAAATCAAAATAACGGGAAAACGGCTCGATTGTGGGCGCCAGGTGTTATGCACCGCGATCTAACTCAGGAAACGAAAATGGTAGAGGGGAGGGTTCGCATAAACAATACGTTCGACAAGCAAAATAAAATAAAAATAAATATATTTGCCGATAACAAAATAGTCGAAATAAAAGAAAAGAAAATCCTACAAGATGATGTGATAGAGAACACGGATTCTCTAACACATAAGTCCCGCACTCCGAAAACTAGTTTTCTTCCTCGTTCGCGATACGCGATTAATAAATACATTTATTAATCGATCGATCAGCATGGATCGATCGAATTCTCGTCCACCACAGTAATCAACAAACTCTTAGGTTAAGTTGACCCGCGGTGTAAGAGCGCAAACGAATTATGTATTTGATTGATCCAATTTATGTAAATTGCGTAGGGCGACATCTATTAAGGAATAGGATTAGATTAAAGATCGCGAGATCGATAAGCGCGAAGGGGCGAAGCTATCGCGACGACGTTTGAAGTCGCGACATCCGACGGAGACGGGGTGAACTACAGTTTCGAGCACGTGGGAGCGCCGGAAACCGAGCGGGAACGGAGCAGCGTCATCGATCAAGGAAAGCGACGCCGAACGACGACGACGCTGCAACGAAGAGCAGTATCGACCGGGGATCGATCCCTGGAGACGTCCAGGCCCCGGTCGGGAACGAAAAGGTCGAGGGACGATTCCCCAGAAATAACGGGGAACGTCCTCGATTCAAATTCGAATGGGACGACGGATCCCATTCGATGAAGATGGTCGATTGACTCGAGGGGCACACGTGACCCCTCACGACCAATCGGGAGGCACGAAGCCTCCCCTCCAGACGGAAGACGACGGAGACGACGCCGGAGTCTTCATTACTTTGCTGGACGCCAACCTCGACGTATCAAAGTTCGTTCGAAGTACCTGAGGGGATACAAGGGCCGTTATCCAAGGCACCCCGAGAGAGAGAGAGAGAGAGAGAGACAGTGAGACAGAGAGAGACAGACAGAGAGAGAGCCGTTCCCCGGAACCGGGAGAGGAACCGAGGAAGAAAACGAAGGAGTTTTGGCGATCGAGAAGCCGGCGTGAGTCCCCCCACGATCATCTTTTTTTTGGTTGTATTTTTGGAGATTCGAGCGAGCTCTGAGTTTGAGCCACCCACGTCGTACGGGTGGCCCTCTCTGAGCGAGCTCACGATACGTGCTCGACGTCTCCTCCTCATCGAGAAGGGGCCGAAAAGGCTTGGCCCCCTTCGATTGAATTTCGATTTTCTTTTTCTATCTTATTTTCTATTTATTTTTATCCTCTTTGCTTAGCTTTTAATATTGTTTCTTTTTTTCTATTCTTTATTCTTTTTATTCGGAATATATTTATTTATTATTATTTTCGCCTCGTTTTCCTTTATTCGCACCCTCCCCTCTACCAACCCCGTGACTTGAGCTAGTCGACGCGGTGCATTGCACCTGGCGCCCGCGACCTGAATTCCTTTTTTTTTGAAGATTTTCAGGTGATCAACGGTGACGTGACAGGGGTCGCGATCCCCTGTTAGATGGTGGGCGTGATCCACGTCACAAATTGGCGCCCAACGTGGGGCCCAAAACGTGAAAATTTCGATTTCGAATTTTTTGTGTTCTTTTTCATTTTTTTCGACTGAAATATAGATTCAGTGAATCGCAAATTGTTTTTCGTTCTGTGAAACCAGTGTCAGTGTTCGAATCCTTCGAGAACACACAGTGGATTTCGTGTTTCTTTGTGAAGTGGATTCGGCAGCCACCTTGAGGCAACGTAACGACCGGCTCGACAGCTATCGAAGCTGATCGAAGGATAACGGTTGAATTTGAAAATCTCGTTGGGAAGACCTTCGAGAATTTTCGTTGAATAAATGTTTTAATAGTGAATAACGAATTCAATAGTTTGTTTTTCACTTTCTTTCTTTTTTTTCCATGCGGTGATTTTGGTGAAAATTAAAGACGTGCCGAATCCCTTCAAAAAGAAACTTTCGTTTAACGATATTTTACTTTCGTTTTCGTTTTAACGGTAGTGGTAGAGTCGAGGATCGCGGTAGATCCTCGAGATCGAAAAATATTTTTTCTTCTTTTATCTCTACTTTCTTTTCAACGCTATTCTTATCTCCTATCATTTTCTTCTTTTTTCTGTTCTACGCTTCGCTTCGATCTATGTTTTACGATATTGATTTGATTGAAATAATTTTTTTTTCTCATTTGATTGAAAATTCTAATTTCCGAATTTTGAAACGAATATCGAGAATTTCCTTTGTTGGCGTAATTATATTTTACAAGAACTTTTTCCCCGTTCTTTCAATCAATAAACGGGTATTGGAGAAATTTGTTATTTATTAAAATTATTAATTAATTTTAAATTGTTTTCGATATTTAGGAAAAACTTTTCGTAATTTTTTTTGTGTTTTCTGTTTTCGAATCTCTCTCTCTAGAATCGACCTGGTAGGAAGCGATCCTACCCGGTAACGTTTATTTATTTAATAAATTCGTTTTTTTTCCTCTCTTCTCGAATCGATTGAGATAGCGAGTCCGCGCAGTAATCACCGATTTTTGTTTCTTTTCCCCGAGAATGGCTCAGGTGGATTACGAGACAGACCAGGAGTTGTCCGATGACGAGCTCCTGTTGGGTTACGACGAGGAAGCCCTGCGGGGGGCTTTGTCGCGATTAAGGCTAGACACAGACGGTGATCTAGCCACGTTAAGGCCGCGATTGTTGCGCCACCGGCGCACAGTGGGACGAAACGTGAATCTAGCGGTTCAAAACTCTGGAAACGTAATTACAATTAAATTTGTGGTCCTTATGGCCATTAGCGACTATACTAAGCCTAGTAAATGGTTAATAACTTGTCAAAATGAACCCCTTTAAAAACGTGAACTCATAAGTCGAAAATTCATAGGAAAAAACCGTTTTGTGAAGAGGTAAGGATATACTTTCAATAGAAACGTTTTTAAATGGTTTCCGGTTTTAATTTCAGAGTTTACAAGTGTTTTTGTAACGTTTATTAATTCAATAGATTTAATGATTTAATACAATAGATTAAAAAACACTTATGGAGATAATTCACTAAATCCACTCAATTCATTATCGACTTTAATTTGTTCCTCTTCCTCGTCAGATTCAGGACAGTCCATAACAAGGTGACGAGCAGATTTCGGGAGTGAAACAACTTTATCCTGCATGGGGCGAAGGCTATTAATGACAGGATCAGATGTCACAAGCAAGCGATTCATGATGTCGCGGTTCGTTTCCACTCGACTCATTTTTCTGGAGAATGTCTCGCGGAACTTTTTCATCTCCTTGTGCCGCAATTCTTGAACATCTTCAGAAAGTTGTCCTATTGGGATGAGGAAATTTCGAACTATTGCAGGGCCGTGAATCAGTATCTTATGTACTGTCACTGGCATATAGTACCAACTGTATAGTTCGATGTACAAATCGGCTGTACCATCGACAAATTTTTTGAAAGTAAGAGGATTGACGTGATATCCTGAAGAAAGTACGCGAAGTATAATGCT
Source organism: Gasteruption jaculator (assembly GCA_949825005.1). Lineage (NCBI taxonomy): Eukaryota > Metazoa > Arthropoda > Insecta > Hymenoptera > Gasteruptiidae > Gasteruption > Gasteruption jaculator. The sequence goes on from CATKWD010000012.1 coordinate 110,013, forward strand.
GAATCTCTCAATTACTCTTTGATCAATACCAGTAATACTCGAGGTGACATCCACGTCTCTGAAAAATCGTCTAGCAGAATTTCCGTCGTTAGTGTTGCCTCCACCTTGTTTTGGAGTATCCAAAAGTAAACCGGTTTCTTTTCGAAATCGGTCAATAACCTTTTTTTTCGTTGCTTCAACGTGTTTTTTGTCATGTTCGGATGAAACTCTCCATCTTTTAATCCCCAATTTATAGGATATATGGAGTAGACATTCCATACACCTTATGTACGCATGAAGGGTAGATAATCCCCACGAAAATGCCTGTTCATTGCAGTGTTTCTTTCTGACCATTTCCAGATTATTCATCTCTTTCGCGGAAGCTCCACACAGGTAGCATTTTTGAGTGGAGGTGTTCTCAGCTATGGCATTGCATACTTTACCGTCAACCATAGTTTCTTTGAACTCCCCTTTGATTGCAAACAGATTACCCCAATATTGTAACTCAGTTGGAAATAAACTTTCAATCTTACTCCTGATATAGAAGACTTCAGACATCAACTCAGAGGATGTTTCCTTCACGAAACGAAAGCGTATAGGCCTACAGAATCTCGAGGAGGAAGTACGAGGGCTTTGCCAAACAATTACTCTATCATTTTTTTCGTTAAGACCACTCAACTTGATTGGGACAAAAGAAGAGGCCAAAATGTGCGAATCGTCGAAACCGTCTGGTCCTTTTTGTTTGTAACGGTTGTAGCTTCCGCAACCGTCTAATCCCCATTTGAAAACAAACAAGAGATCCGACAAATTGTTATCAATCACTTTATGAACGAGCTTGAAGTTATCAGTTTCAAACAGCCTTCTTATAGTCAGATCGACAACAGATTGGAGTTCCAATTCTGCCTCAGTTTCATTTATCTTTATTTGCGAAGGAGTAGGATAGCACATTTTTTTTGCGGCAGATACATTTGCGTATGATGGATACATTTTTGATCTTTTTGCTAATGCACCTTTACGCAATGTTAGGTACTTTTCTTTTGTTAGTTCCATTGAAACAAGTAGAGCAAGTGCCTCTTCCGAAGAATACTCACTTGTTTGATTTTGTGTCTGAAACAATGCCTTCTTGATCTGCGTTGCTCTACCAGGAGTGGTCAAGAGCAATTGTAACAGAGAGGCTACATCCCTCTTTCCTTCTTTTCGAAGTTTTTGCATGGTTGCAAAACTAAGTTCCTCAAGGGTTTTTTCATTTAAGAGAGATTGCACTCTACGTCTTTTCGTTAAAGGTCCTCCCTCCGAAAAATTTTTTCTCCGTCGTCCCATTGAAGAAGGTCTCGGTAAATCGCCATCTATGAGGCGGAACTCTATTTCACCATTTAACCAGATTTCATTTTCTGTAATGAAATCTCTCCATGTGCAATGGGACTTGGACCATTTTTTTCGCAGAACCTTGATAAAGTTGCTAAACTGTCCTAAAACAATGATTTCGTCAGGCACATTAACAGAATTCTTAAGAAGCTCCAAAAGAACAACTTTCCCCTCCACAGGGGTCGGAAAACACGACACTTTTTGCCCCTGGCCACAGAACTCTCTTTTTAAATTTTCCACCAAAAATTTGCGCCGCGCGACGACTTTTCTACCTAAAAAAAAATTTCAAATTTATATCACGACAAGTCCGGTGGGTTCCGGAACCAAATGTTTAATGAAATACGTTCAGAATGAACCATAGAATACAGTACAACTTTAGGTTCCAGGTTCCATTAGGTTCCGCAAAAAGAGCAGTCCAAAAATAAATGGTTGAATTGAATTTGAAAAAAAAATATATACCTTTCTTAGAGCAGTTTAAGAAAAAATAAAAATGGTTTACCGCAGTAACTTTTTTTTCCATGAAAATGATCTACATACCTCCTTCTTTGATCTCCATAAAGAAAATGTTGTTAAAACACACACTGATTGCTTTATTAAACTGTTTTCTAAATTGTTTTCTAAATGACTGGAGTGAGAAATTCATAGATTATTTTGGATTGACATTCATTATTTATTCATACGGATTAACCTTTTTCTTTATACTTAATATATCTTATTTTGCTTTCACTGAGATAACAACTAACAAATAAACAAGTTTAAGGTTGCCAAAACAAACCTTCATTTGTCGACTTTTGAACTGCTAAATTAACGTTTCGTCCCACTGTGCGGCGGGCGGTGCGAGAAGCGGTCCCGGAGTCCCTCGAGGAAAGCCGAGAGCGTCAACTCGAATTGTTGACGCTCCTCGACGCCTACGAACGAAGGGTGTTAAACCTTTCGGGAGGTCGTTCAGACGAATTCTGGACGGTCTCTCAACTCGAGGGGGACTCAACTCGGCAAGGGTCGAATAGGGGAAACGAACCTCCCCCTAATAATAACGAACCAGAGGTGGGGGAAGTCCCAGCGGACAGTCCTGGACGGACACGAACGCCCCCAGCCGACGAAGACCCACAATTGCCACCGACACGGACGCCTACGGTGACCTTCGTGGAACCTGTGGACGTCGAACTGACACATAACGAATCCGACAGGACGAGTTGAAGTAATCGGACGCGACCCGACGAACGACGGAACGTGACACGTGAAGAAGCGAGGGAGATGTTCCTCGACAGGAATCTCCCCCGCTCTTCAACAAGAGGGGTACACGAAGGGGAAGACGCCTACCTGACGTTTTCCCTAAGACGAGGGGACCAGGACGAAAGACGTGACAGGTACCCCTACACGACCCGACACCCCCGTCCACCTCCCACCACTGCCGAATACGAGCCCCTCGAGCCCCGTACACGACGATACAGAGACGCGCCTCTGTATCAATCGTCCCCGGAGCGGGACAGATTCCCGCCACAGGACGCGGTACCGACGTACCGCTCGCGTGAGTCCGATCGAACGGACTTCCGGGAGGAACGAACGTATCGGCCAGCCGACGGGACCCGAAGACGACCCAGCGCCGTGCGGGACAATTCGGGCCTTAGCGCCATCGTTAGTCGGTGGCGCCTCTCTCATAGAGGTCGCGCCGATGGAAATGCGGAGGAATTCCTGGGTCGCATCGAAGATTGGGCAACCTTGGAGGGTCTGCGACTCGACAGCCTTCTATGCGCGATTCCGACGATGTTGAGGGGCTTACCCCTTCAATGGTGTCGAATACACCGAGACGAGTGGGAAACGTGGAACGAATTTCGACGTGCGTTCCTGTTTCGTTTCGGTACTCGAGATCTCCAGTTTAAATTGGACGATTTCATCCGAAAGAGGACTCAGGGGGCGAACGAAACCGTCGCCGAGTTCTTCACTTGTTTAGAAGGTTGCGTGTCGCAGATGGAACGCCCTCCGCGCGAAAGGGACCTGGTGGAAATCGCGTACCGGACCTTCGTCCCAGGTATCAGCAGTCGCTGAACCGATGCGAAATCGAGACTCTCGAAGACCTCATGGACGTCGCCACCGAAATAGAGAATCGCTGGAAGATAATGAAAGCATATCGACCCCCGCCAACGGTCGAAGATTCACCTATCGAAGCCTACGCTTACCATCCGGAGAATGGTACGGTAGCAAGGAGGAGGGAGAAGTCGTACGATTCGACTAATCTCCTCTCAGAGGAAACGTCTTGCGTTTCGGTCTCATCGAAGAGTTCCGAAACGAAACCATCGAGTTTCGAGAGGTCGAAAACCGTCACGTTTTCGAAACCGACGACGGGGGCCAAGTCAAGTACCGCCAGTAAGGAGGGAGCCAATAGTTCTGGGGAAATGAAAGGGGGTTGCTGGAATTGTGACAGTACCGATCATTTATTATGAGACTGCCCGAAGCCGAAAAAGAAAGGCTATTGCTATAGCTGCCACAATTCCGGCAAACCCAACCCGAACTGCAAGCGCTGTTCGGGAAACGAGTCCGAGAGGTAATTTCGAGAGTCCCGAGTGCCTCCCCTCGACAGAAAGGGACCACAACGAAGACGAAGAAGACGTCGACAACGACGACGACGAAGTCGACGCGAAAGACGGACGTGCTGACAGCCACGACGTTAACAGCGACTACCACGACAACGGTAGTACCGAGACCAGACGACACGGACACGACGAAACCAGGGACAGTGACCGCACTGACGATATCGGACGTTACGAACGCCCTCCGTCCGTTTATCTACGTCCAGGTAGGTAAACGGATGTTGAAAGCGCTCCTCGACACCGGTTCGTCTCGCACCTTCCTTGGAGCCTACGGGTTAAACCCTGCATTTCGAGAGGGGCGAACGTTTCGAACTCCTCTCGTAGAACAATTTGTAACGGCAAACGGGACGGTGGAGACGATCCGCGAGGAAACGACGTTGACGGTCACTGTGAACGGAATCGAAAACGATTTTGACGTACGGATCCTACCGAACTTGACGGTCGAGATGATCCTGGGGATCGATTTCATCAACGCGTTCGAAATAGTAATCGATAGCGCGAAGGGGGGTTGGTCTCGAAATTGATCAACATCCCTCACGTATTCGCGGACGAAGGGGTTGACGAGATCGCCCCACGACGGGATCACATCGAGTGTCACGGACTGACGGACTTGACGGACCACGAGAAACGAAAACTCGACGAGTTTTTAGCTAGGGAAATCCCTTTAGTTTCGGGAAGGACAGGCAAAACGTCCTTAATCGAGCACCGGATCGACACCCAAGGTAGCGCACCGATCAAACAGCGCTACTACTTGGTGTCGCCGCCGGTTCGCCAAGCGATGCACGAGGAGGTCGACCGCATGTTAGCCGAGGGAGTAATAGAGCCCTCTAACAGTGCGTGGTCGACCCCCATTGTAATGATTAAAAAACCGAATGGTACCTATCGATTTTGCCTGGACTTCCGGAAAGTCAACGCCGTCTCGAAGAAGGATGCGTATTCTCTCCCGTATATGGAGGGGATACTCGATAAGTTACGATCCGCGCGCTATATTTTGACGCTTGACCTAAGCCAAGCGTTCCACCAGATTCCCTTAGAAGAATCGAGTAGGGAAGTCACCGCGTTTACTGTGCCTGGAAAGGGGCTCTTCCACTTCACGAGGATGCCGTACGGTCTGTCCGGAGCCCCAGCGACTAATCAGCGGTTGCTGGACCGTTTGATCGGTCCCGAAATGGAACCGGTCGCGTTCGCGTACCTCGATGACATAATCATCGCGACGCCGACCTTCGACGACCATCTTGTATGGTTGAAGAAGGTACTCGACAAAATCCGAGAGGCCGGATTGTCAATTAACCCAGAGAAGTGCGAGTTCTGCCGGGACGAGGTTCTATATCTCGGTTTCCGAGTGAACCGAGAGGGTCTGAACGTAGACCCCGAAAAATCCGCGCCGATTATCGATTACCCGGCGCCAAAGAACCTTAAACAACTGCGAAGGTTCTTAGGGATGGCGTCGTGGTATCGACGCTTTATTCGAGATTTTGCGACCTTATCGACCCCGCTAACGAAGCTGCTCAAAAAGAAGGTTCGATGGCATTGGGGGGACGACCAAGAAAAAGCTTTTAAGCAGTTAAAGCACGAATTGTCGACCCCTCCAATTCTAGCGACACCCGATTTTACCAAAGAATTCATTTTGCAAACCGATGCAAGCAGTTTCGGGATCGGTGCGGTATTGACGGAGAATCTCGACGGGGAAGAGCGAGTGATCGCTTTCGCGAGTCGCACTCTTTCGGATGCCGAACGAAATTACTCGGTAACCGAAAAAGAGTGCCTGGCGGTCGTATGGGCGATACGGAAATATCGTCACTACCTCGAGGGTTACCGGTTCACGGTAATCACGGACCATAGCAGTCTCAGATGGCTTCACCGTCTGAAGAGTCCGGATGGTCGACTCGCGCGATAGGCCTTGGAACTCCTCAAGTACGATTACGAGGTGATCCACCGAAAAGGGGCCCTTCACCACGTTCCAGACGCCCTCTCTCGTATGTACGGGAAAGACGAGGAGGGAGAGATCGAAGTCGCGGCTCTCGATTAGCCAACGTCGATACCGGAACTCCCCAGCGAAGACGCGAAGTCTGAATGGTACCGAAACCGTTTCGACCACGTTTCGAAATACCCCACGAAGAACGAGGGTTGGAAAGTCGAGGGCTGATCCCTCTACCGTTATAGGCCGAATTCGTTCCTCGATCTCCTCGTACCGGACCTAAACGCTTGGAAGCTGGTTGTACCTCCTGCGACGCGGATCGATATCCTGAGGGAGCTCGTATTCCACGAATTGCACACTAAATGGATTGAGTGTGTGCCGTTGAGAGTGGCGAACGCCAAATCCGTCGAAATGGCGTTCGAGAAACACATAATGTATCGATGGGGATGTCCGGATATCTTTCTTTCGGATAACGGAACGGAATTCGCTAACCGAAAATTAATTGTATTCCTAAAAGCGCACGGGATACATTTTGCGACACTACCGACGTATCATCCTCAGGCGAATCCGGTCGAAAGGATGAATCGAGTCGTGAAGACAATGATAGCTTCGCATGTCGAGGGAAGTCATCGTAACTGGGACGAACACCTACACCAATTTCAATTTGCGTATAATACGGCGGTGCACAGCACCTTGAAAATGAGTCCCGCGTTCTTGAATTTTGGTTGACTTCCCTCGCCACCACGATTTGCTCGAAGGATCCTGGAAGGGAACGTGAAAATCCCTGTCCAGGATGCGAAGGAGTGGACAGAACGTATGCTCCACATGTCCGAGCTTCACGACTTGACTCTCCAGTACCTGGAAGAGGCCCACAATAAACAGGCGAAATATTACAATCGTGGGAGACGTGATATAACATACTCGGTAGGCGATCTCGTCTGGAAGCGAAATCGAGTGCTGTCGTCAGCTTCCCAGGCCTTCTCCGCGAAGCTCGCGCCGAAATTCAACGGTCCGTATACCGTCTCGAAGGTTCTCTCGCGTACTACGTACGAACTCCAGAACCAGCAGGGAATAACGATCGTAAAACAGCACATTTCCGATCAAAAACCTGCTCGCGTCGATTTCGAGAACTCGCATACGCCGGTGTCGGGAACGAAAGAAGAGACAACGCCGGAAAAGAACGAACCGGCTCGGACGGCCAAACGCAAACGAGGCCGTCCTCGAAAATTTACGGCGAACCGTAGTTTACCGGCCCGTGCGGTACCAATCGAACCCACCGCAGGAACCTCGTCTGACCCTCCAACCGAACGTCGGTACAACCTTCGGTCGAAGAACGGGTAGGGTCCATTCTTGAGAGGAGATTCGTAAAGTTCTGGCTATGGAATCCCCAGAACACCCGCCAAACTCTTGAGGTGCTCGTCGACAACCTCGAGTTCCCGTAATGGGACTTTTCACTAGGTCTTTAACGGAATTTGCACTTAAATTGGTTCGCTTTTCTGTTAAGCGACAGCGCTGCCGTCTTATCTTCGCCTCAGTTTAAACTCCTGGCGCGAAGATAAGGTAATTGACCTACTTTATCGATCATCCTTTATCGATAAGGATCATGCGTTATCAATTATTTAGTTTTCGTAGTTGCCCTCAGACAATTCAGGCGCTGCTGTGTTAAGGACAGCAAATCATCGCCTATTATGCATCATCGAGCTTAGAATTTCTAATTCTATGATATAATTTTGTAAACAATAACGGATTCCACCTGTTGGAATTGATAGCATTCCAACCTGCGGAAATCCAATTGTGAATATCGGGTTTTCGAACTTTAGATATTTAAGTAGTGAAAAGTTATCGAGTGAATTGTGAAAAATTTATATGAAAGTATGATTTGTTCTCAATAACTTATTATATTTCTTAGAATTGTTGGAGATTTCGATAGAGATGTGTTTACTGGATGACAATGGATTTTGTCATTCAATGGATCGTTTTATCCCATGAAAGGGCTTGGCGCAATGCCAAGGGCCTTCAGAGGAGGAATTAGTTATAACGGATGTTTTGAGGAGGATAGGATATCATTCCGGAACGTCACAGTATATTTATTGATCCCAGTGGATTACAATTCTCTCCTTCATCCATCGATCCTCATTCAATTCTCCTTATTCTAGATGTACTATAACGTGCGCTCGGGGCTGTTCGGGTTCACGCGCCTGGAAGAGGCACGTGCTCTTACCTCCCGACTTGGACCCGGAGGCTGAGATCCCCACCATATAGCCACGTCCGATTGCAGCTGCAATCGGAACGGGACGGTTCGCCGCTGGGCTTTCTCCCCTCCTCGGTTCCTCCCGAACGTCGTATAAAAGAGACGCACCTCCTAGCTGCTACCGAATTGCGGTTGCAGTATTTATTCCTCTACACGATCTGACTAGCTCCGTTCAGGGTCCGTTCATGGGTTCTCATGGTAGCGACTCTATGAATAAATAGTAGACCCGATTTCTGGTAAGACTATCGACGAAATAGAATATATGTATTTGAATCCAAAAGCAATCTACACGGTTTCTTTGGTGCACGAATCAACTATATTCTACAATAACCTGTCGCAACAAATCGCATCATCACACAAAATCTAGACGTTCATTCGTCACTCATACACATACAGAAAAAGACGGATCCTCTCTCACATCAACTACAGTGGTCCGGTTTATACAAGATCTGACAGATGGTCACTCCTATGTGACGTCAGCACGGAGACATGCTATATTGTGACGTTTCAGGGTCTACCTCCCCAAGAAATCCCAACATCCTGTAAAATACTCCATTTCTTTCATTATTAAAATCAATAAGCCCTTGGCATTGCGCCCAAGCCCTTATTGATTATAAACTAAAATCAATTATTTATTCAAATAATTGATACAAATCAATAAGCCCTTGACACTACGATCAAGCTCTTATTGATTACAAAAATTAATGAAATCAATAAGCCCTTGGCATTGCGTCCAAGCCCTTATTGTTCATTAGAATTAAATTAAAAAGAAACTACCTTAAAACCAGAAGATCTGGAAACGCAAAGTATTTAATATTAAACTAAAATAATTAAATATCTATTCGACAGGTTAGAAATCCGGTCATTTCTAACATGTGGAATTAAATTAAGAATATTATTAAGAATTTTATCCATAGAGTCATAAAGATCTATTTCCCATACAGATCAATTACAACGCTCGATGATGGATAATTGGGCGGTAATTTGCTGTCTTTATACAGCAGCGCCCGTTGTCTGAGAACACAAATAGAAATATCAAAAGACATCCTTATCGATCAAGAGGATCGATAAGGAAGGATAGTATCCTTATCTGAGCGCCAGTGATAGGCACTGAGGCTCAGATAAAGTATACAAGCGTTGTCAGTGAACGAGAAAAAGAACTAATTAAGAAAGAAATCCGTTCACTGACCTAGTGAAAATTTCCGTTATCGAATGTTCTCGCAGAAGATGCGGAACAATTCAAATTTGAATTATAAGAGAACCAATAGATCCTTAAGATCTGTCCGGGGCAACCAATAGCGGAGTTAACTCCCGTAACTGTTTCAGGCGCTATTCAAATTCCTAGAGCAGGATTTGAAATTAGCCAACGTGAACCAGGACTAGCCCCTCCCGATGAAGAGCCATCGTGGGGGTAGGCGACAGATCGGGGTTGACACGCTCCGGACAGTATAAAAGGAGCTGGAGGATCTCATTAAATCAGATCGATCTTCTGCAAGATCGTGATAAAGCTCGCAGAAAAGAGATCAGATCTCGATATTTGCCCCGTTGCGAGTTCCAAGATACCATAAGCCCCCGGCATAGCGTCCGAGCTCTTATGGTATATTCTCAAAAATACAATAAGCCCTTGACATAGCGTTCAAGCCCTTATTGTTGATCAGTAAAAGGAAGACCAGTGAGCCCTTGGCATTGCGTCCAAGCTCTCACTGTTCATTAAAGATCTAAAATTATCTAAATATAAAATCCGCGAGCCCTCGACATAGCGCTCGAGCTCTCGCCGATTAAAATCACTTAAGATAAAATCCGTGAGCCCTCGACATTGCGTTCGAGCTCTCACCGATTACAATTATCATTTAAAAAGTAAAAAGATCCGAGAACCCTCGACATCTCGCTCGAGCTCTCACCATCTAAAATTATTTAAATATAAAATCCGTGAGCCCTCGACATTGCGTTCGAGCTCTCACTGATTGCATTATTTAAAATATAAATCCGTAAGCCCTCGACATTGCGCTCGAGCCCTCACCGATAGCATCAGCAAAAGAATACAGATCCTTGAGCCCTCGACACTGCGTTCGAGCCCTCACCGATCAGGATCATTTTAAAAGAGAATCCATGAGCCCTCGACATTGCGCTCAAGCCCTTATTGATAAAATCAATGAGCCCTCAACATTGCGTTCGAGCTCTCATTGATCGCGGATCGTAAAAAAAAAAAACTCAATAAGCCCTTGACACTGCGCTCGAGCTCTTATTGACCACGGAAAGAGAGGTAAAAGAAAGGCCCTCTACAAAAAAAGGCCCTCAAATACTCCTGTAAAGAATAAATTTCATCCCATCCCTAGAAATCCTGAAACGTCACTAGAGAATTAATTATTAGAATCATCTTAGACTTTGCCTGTCCAGTACACGAATCCTCACACGCGTTTAGCTCACCTCATAAAAACGTCTTTTAGGACTAGCGGAGGCACGCGAAATGTGTCATTGGCGCCCGAACAGGGACGGGCAAAATTAGGAATTTCACATAGAACAAATTCATAAATAATTCTAATTCAGGCAACGCGTATATTTTTCAAGATTAACCTAGAAGAATCGATCAAGAAATTTAATACAAAAATCAAGAAATTAAAATCATCTTGAAATGGATCAAGAAGAAGCACACGGATACACGTCAAGTCCGGAGATCAACATTCAACAATCTACAGGAAGATTGCCATCCTACGCCGCCCGCATGCCGCTGAGGCAAGTTTATGCGCCACGAAGGCAAGAGGAAAATACCATGATGGAAATGCTGAGGCAAATGAAGGAGGATAATAAAGCTCTGTTGACATCCTTTGACCAGCGATTAAAGCACCTAGAGGAATCCATAGATGTAAAAGTCAGCACATCGGAACGAAGGATAAAAGAAAGCATGTATAAGGCTCTTAAAGAATGCCAAACTGAGTATAGATCCGACATTGGAAGCATCCTCGCAGAAATGCAATCGTCCATCAGAAATCCGGAGAGATTTCTGAGTCGCAGCAGCCGAGAATCTGGCGCAATGAATATGGTCAACACTCCATCACCAACAAACGACAATAAGTTATGGGGAAATCCCAAACTAACGCTGCCGACGTTTAAGAATACACCTTCAGAAAGGCCGATACGTTACATCAATGATTTAAGAAAATACCATGCAGCCTTGGGAAGGCATCACGACATCAAGGTCATTATCTCGCAAGGACTTTCAGGGTCAGCAAGAGACTGGTGGTCACTTGTTGAAAGAGATGTGGAAACTTTAGAAGATTTCTGTAGTCTTTTCAAACAGAGGTATTGGAACGAAGAAAGGCAACATAAAGTTCGAGAGGACCTGGAATTTGGCTTTTATGATGCCTCGAAGAAGACAACAAGGGTAGAGTATGCTCTGAGATTAATTGCCATTGCAAAGGAATTGTCGGAAACAATATCAGAGGAACATATCGTCTTGAAACTGGCTGGACACTTCTCTGAAGAAATTAGAACGGCAGTTCTGGCACGAGGATTGAAAAGAATTAATGATTTTCTCGATCTTTTGGAGAGGTTTGATCAAGGTGGTACTCTTAATCATAAGAGAGATCTAGGTACCAGATATAAGGAATCTAAAACGTCCTGGAACCAGCCTTTAGAACAAAACAAGAATTCGAGGGAAGCAAAACCATTCGAGAAAAAAGACTCAGCATTTCAGAGATCACTGGAAGTGAAGGCATTAGAGAAGAAAGAGACATCCTCAAAGTCTCAAACCAATAAGAAAAATCCTGAGATAGGAAGAATGCAGGAACTTAAACGAAATGTAAGATCTCTGAGAGAAGAAATCGATTCCGACACGGATTCTGACATGGAAAGAACAGGAGCAACTTCCTTAGAAGCTCAGGGAAACGAATTTGCGTTGTCTCCCGAAACTCCCTTCCCATAGAGATGACGCAGACCATGTTCACGATCGGGAAGGACACCAGATCGGATCTCTTGGAAGAAAATTTAGCCATTCGTCAGGACACAACCAAGAACTGTCCTTATATTCAGATCCGTTTGGAAGGCATCCCAATTGCCGCACTCATCGACACAGGAAGCGAGGTATGCGCGATCTCAGAAGAATGCTTTAATGAGAACAAGCAAACCTTAGGTTCAGCTCCCACGCTGCCGGTTTGCAACACCACCATCAAAGGCGCGGTTTCTGAAAAAGCGACACAAATTACCAAACAAATTTTCGCAAAGGTAAAAATTGAGGATTTTGAAGCACAAGTAATAATGTTGATAATCCCAAAATTAACAACGAAGTGCATCCTCGGCGCGGACTTCTTACACAAAGCCGAATCACTTATTGATTTAAGTCAATACCAGCTAAAAGTTAAAAACGAGAAGTCCCAAAAATTCCAACTAAGTCTAGAAACGGGGAATCACGAACAAAGAATAAGTTTGGTCAATAAGGAACAAGAGGAATTCCTACCAAGTGATCAAGAAATTCAAGAAAAGGTTGATAATTGTCATAACTTGTCATCGAAAGAAAAATCGGAATTCCAAAAGCTACTGGAAAAACACCGGAAAATTTTTGACAAAAGACCAGGAAAGCTGAAAGGGTACCAACATGAACTCCAGGTAATTCCACATGAACCATTTAAAGCAAAAACATATCCGATACCAATGGCTCATCGAGAAAAAGTGGATGCGGAAATACAAAGAATGAAGAACCTGAAGATCGTTCAACCCTCAACTAGTTCATACGTGAATCCTATGGTCACCGTCATCAAAAAGGATGGAAGCGTCAGACTTTGCCTCGACGCAAGACAACTGAATAAAATTATACTCTCCGACAATGAGTGCATGCAACCTCCAGAAATTCTATTTTAACAATGTCGAGGAGCAAAAATAATGTCGACATTGGATTTAACAACAAGTTTCTGGCAAGTGCCATTGCACGAAAATTCAAGAAAGTATACTGCATTTACTCACTGCGGAAAATGCTACGAATTCATGGTAACTCCTTTTGGATTAAAAATAAGCACCGCAAGTTTGGTGAGAGGACTAGGTCCTGTTCTGCGAGGCATCGGCGACCATATCATCAATTTTGTCGATGACATGCTTTGCATCTCCACGAACTTCAAGGAGCATCTTCATCACCTAGATGAACTTTTTCATCGCCTCAGAAGATATGGACTCACCATAAGTTTTAAAAAATGCTCGTTTTTCAAAGAAGAAGTCCGGTTTTTAGGCCACATATTATCTTCGAAAGGGATTTCACCGGATCCAGAGAAAATCGAGGCAATCCACGCGTTTCAAAGACCTAAAAATGCAAAACAGTTAAGAGGATTTCTGGGATTGTTGAATTACTACGCGAAATTCACCAACAAACACGCGACTACAATAATCCTATAACTCAATTTAATAAAGAAAGGAGCCAAGTGGGCATGGAAAGAAAGACATTCCGTGGCTTTCGAAGAAGCAAAGAAAAACTTTTGCAACGAAACATTTCTTCAATACCCGTATCATAAAAAGCCGTTCTTCTTATAAAGAGACGCCAGTGATTATGCTCTAGGAGCCGTCTTATTTCAGAAAAATGAAGAATTGGAAGATGAAGTAATCTGTTTTGCAAGTCGAACATTAAAAGGTCCTGAAATTGGCTATTACACTACCGAAAAGGAATTATTAAGTATAGTCTGGGCACTACAAAATTTTCGAACTTACGTCATGGGAGCCAAAATAAACCTTATCACGGATCATGCAGCCTTAACTTTCCTGAAAAGCTGCAGGCTAGTCAACTCCAGGTTAACAAGGTGGATTCTGGCAATCCAAGACTACGACACCTCGATTGAACATTGTCCAGGCAGGCTCAATAAAGTTGCCGATTTCATCAGTAGACCTGAAATGAACGGAAATGTAACAAACCAGCAGGAACTTCGTTTAGGCTTATACCCATTAGCCAAAGAATTATCGCCACAAATCCAGGATTTTCTAAACAATTTAGGAAACAAACAAGATCAAGACCAGGAATTAAGGAAACTCAAGGATAATTTACAACAATATCCTGCAAGTTTTCCACAACACTTACTACTGGATGATATCATTTATGTAAAATCTAACGACAAATGGAAGGCTATGGTCCCAAAGGAACATTTTCCATCTTTAGTAAAAGAATGCCACGAAATCTATGGCCACATCGGCTCGAAGAAGTGTTACTACATCCTTCGAGAAGACTTCTGCATTACAAAAATGCATAAATTGATCCGGAAAACCCTCGCCACTTGTGATTCGTGTCAACGGAACAAAATAAACACCGTGGGATCTTTTGGAAACAGGCAATTTATCGCTCCTAATAAACCAACGGAATTGATTGCGTTAGATTTTTACGGTCCTTTACCTACGGCAAGGCAAGGATACAAGTACATAGTGGCAATAATTGATATTTTTTCAAAATTTGTTCGACTGTATCCATTAAAAAGAGCTACAACAAAGGAAACCTTGAAACATCTATTTACGGATTATGTGGAAAAATATGGGAAACCAGAAAAGATTTTAACAGATCAAGGGACCCAATTCACGTCACGATGTTGGAAAGAATCTTTAGAGAAGAAAAATATACAAGCAATATTAACCTCAATTCGACACCCACAAGCAAACCCTGTGGAAAGGGTCAATAGAGAATTGGGTAGATTCTTTCGAACCTTCCTAGGTGACAATCATGCCTCTTGGCTGCAATGGCTACCTACCATCGAAACTTGCATTAACGAGATTCACCATGAGACGACCGGATTCACTCCTGTCGAGATTCAACTAGGTCAGGAACCATCAAGACCTTGGAGGGACTGGTTTCAAACACGTCCACAACCACAAGAAACTCCGTATGAGCAAAAATTGCACCTCGTACGGCAATCTATACAACGAAAGCGAGGAAAAGAAGCCAATAAATATAATAAAAATCACAAGTTTCAAGAATTTCAAGTCGGTGACTTAGTATTGGCAAGAGCATTAAACGTATCCAGCCCAGCGGCGAAGAAAATAGCAAAATTCATGGCAGTCTACGAGGGACCGTATAAAGTTAAAAAACGCATTAAAACATCAACTTACATCCTGGAGCAAATAGACTCGAGCGAAGAACGAGGAATGTACCATGTACAGGACCTAAAACCATACAAACATGAGGAATTAACAGAGTAAGGATTTGATTCCTGTAATTCCCATTAGGAATCATTCCTCTCCCCACCACACCCGAAAAATAAGAGGGAATAAAATCCCAAAAGAAGGGATAAAAATCTCAAAGAAGGGATAACATTCCCAAGAATACAATTCCAAAAAAGGGGGGATCATCCAGGACTATATAAGTCAGGTCCGATCCAGAAAAATCAACAGTTGCCAGCGACACGATCGACATCGAAGTATCTACCAGCAACATGGAGCCCATCAACGATGAGTATATCTCAGCAGCATTTCGGGAACTTGCTGTCCCTAACGAGTGCCCTACGCTTTAAATAAAGATTGGAAACACACAGGCTATTCCGCTACTCGATACTGGGGCGATGTTTCATTAATATCCGAGGAATTCTATAGCAAGAACTATAAGGGCACATTTTCTAAAATGCTCACCTTCTTCGAGAAAGACGGGGTGAAAGGGATTAACACAGAAAAGGTCATCTCAACCAACAAAAAAGTCTATATAACAATCAATCTAGGGGCGGTAACCACGAATGTATGGGCAATAGTAATTCCAGACCTAGAAGAACAATGCATCCTAGGAGTCAACTTCCTAAAAAAGACAAAGACGATAATTAATATCGAGGAAAGGGAACTAATTCTGGATACCCCATCGCAGAAACATTATTATAGATTAGAGGACACCTGTACGGAACATACCCATTAAGTCTAACAAATGGTAAGAAAAACAAACAAACTTAAAATAATAAAATAAAATTTAAAGCTAAAAGAAAACTACCTTTTCGACCAAAATCAATTTTCTACCTTATCGACTCACAACCTTAGAATGCGCAGGCTCAGCCTAAGGAAAATTTCAGTTACAAACACTGGGCGCGACTTTCAAAATCTAAAAAAAAAAGATAAACATAAGGAATTAATTCAAAGTTTTTCAATCGATAATAATCAAAAATCTAAACACCAGTAATAATATATAAAGACGATCAAACAGTAATAACTCACCAATTGATTAGTAGAATCACCACGAAACTCTACAAGATCAAAATGAAAAGCGAAGCCTCGAACCAGACAACGAGTACTCCTGGAGAGGGCATCCGAGTGCTGGAAGCCCGGCTGTTCAGGAAGGGGTCAAAGATTCGGGTCCACCAGGCATAAAAAACAATACGAACTACAAGGAACAAACAAAGTCAGGTGGAACCAGCCTGGATTGAAATCGCCAAGATCCAATGGAAGTTGGTGCAAGACACAGAGAAGGAGAGGCAACTCCAGGAGGATCTTCAGAAGACAATCGAGGCACTACAAACCGTCACAGAAGCCGAGATGGGAACCTGCAATACAACTCAAAACACCTCAGTTGCTGTAGAGGAACCAAGGAAAAAAAGCCGAAAATCATCTCCATGGAAAAGGTGGACATAAAATTGGATCCAACCATCAGAAGATATTCAAGGACCAGGCCACCGACATCTTCTGCGGGACGGCGACGACGACGGAAGGAAGAAGAGCAGCTCCGTCGACGCAAATTCGCTAAAGTAAATTGTATAATCGATCTAACTAGAGATTTGAGTGAAGAAGAAATCTTTGAGAACTGGCCCCACTAGTGTAATAAATAATTATAGGCTCTATTTTTTTTCTCTCGCAAATCTTAGTTTATTCATTTATCAGTATAGGAAAGAAAGTACATCCTTACCTAGTAAGGATTTACTTTCTTTGGGGGGGTGATGTGACGTTTCAGGGTCTACCTCCCCTAAGAAACCCCAACATCCTTCAAAATACTCAATTTCTTTTATCATTAAAATCAATAAGCCCTTGGCATTGCGCCCAAGCCCTTATTGATTATTAACTACACTCAATTATTTATTCAAATAATTGATTGTAGTTGAATAATATTTATTCAATTATTTATTCAAATAATTGATACAAATCAATAAGCCCTTGACACTACGTTCAAGCTCTTATTGATCATTAAAATTAAATTAAAAAGAAATTACCTTAAACCAGAAAATCTGGAAAAGCAAAATATTTAATATTAAACTTAAATTATTAAATATCTATTGAACAGGTTAGAAATCCTGTCATTTCTAACATGTGGAATTAAATTAAGAATATTATTAAGAATTTTATCCATAGAGTCATAAAGATCTATTTCCCATATAGAACAATTACTATGCTCGATGATGGATAATTGGGCGATAATTTGCTGTCATTATAAAGCAGCGCCCGTTGTCTGAGAGCACAAATAGAAAACATCGAAATACATCCTTATCGATCAAGAGGATCGATAAGGAAGGATAGTCTCCTTATCTGAGCGCCAGTGATAAGCACTGAGGCTTAGATAAAGGACTTAAGCGCTGTCAGTGAACGGGCAAACGTACTAATTAAGAAAGAAATCCGTTCACTGACCTAGTGAAAATTTCCGTTATCGAATGTTCTCGCAGAAGATGCGGAACAATTCAAATTTGAATTATAAGAGAACCAATAGATCGTTAGGATCTGTCCGGGGCAACCAATAGCGGAGTCAACTCCCGTAACTGTTTCACGCGCTATTCAAATTCCTAGAGCAGGATTTGAAATTAGCCAACGTGAACCAGGACTAGCCCCTCCCGATGAAGAGCCATCGTGGGGGTAGGCGACAGATCGGGGTTGATACGCTCCGAACAGTATATAAGGAGCTAGAGGATCTCATTAAATCAGATCGATCTTCTGCAAGATCGTAATAAAGATCGCAGAAAAGAGATCAGATCTCGATATTTGCCCCGTTGCGAATTCCAAGATACCATAAGCCCCTGGCATAGCGTCCGAGCTCTTATGGTATATCCTTAAAACACAATAAGCCCTTGACATAGCGTTCAAGCCCTTATTGTTGATCAGTAAAGAGAAGACCAGTGAGCCCTTGGCATTGCGTCCAAGCTCTCACTGTTCATTAAGACCTAAAAATAAAATCCGCGAGCCCTCGACATAGCTCTCAAGCTCTCGCCGATTAAAATAACTTAAGATAAAATCCGTGAGCCCTCGACATTGCGATCGAGCCCTCACCGATTACAATTATCACTTTAAAAGTAAAAAGATCGGAGAGCCCTCGACATCTCGCTCGAGCTCTCACCATCTAAAATTATTTAAATATAAAATCCGTGAGCCTTCGACATTGCGCTCGAGCTCTCACCGATTACATTATTTAAAATATAAATCCGTGAGCCCTCGACATTGCGCTCGAGCCCTCACCGATTGAATTACCAAGGAATACAGATCTGTAAGCCCTCGACACTGCGTTCGAGCCCTCACCGACTAGGATTATTTTAAAAAGAGAATCCGTGAGCCCTCGACATTGCGCTCGAGCTCTCACTGATTATCATCTAAAAGGAATCCAAAAGGGATTAAAAGATAAAACCGGATAAAACGTGAATTTGCCCGCAAAAAAAAATCAATAAGCCCTTGACATCGCGCTCAAGCCCTTATTGATAAAATCAATGAGCCCTCGACATTGTGTTCGAGCTTTCATTGATCGCGGAAAGAGAGGTAAAAGAAAGGCCCTCTACAAAAAAAGGCCCTCAAATACTCCTTTAAAGAATAAATTTCATCCCATCCCTAGAAATCCTGAAACGTCACTAGAGAATTAATTATTAGAATCATCTTAGACTTTGCCCGTCCAGTACACGAATCCTCACACGCGTTTAGCTCACCTCATATATATATATATATATAAAAGAAATTTATATATATATATATATATATATATATATATATATATATATATATATATATATATATATATACAGGGTGTCCGGCATAAGGTGTCGTTGCCGAAAGGCGGTGATAGGGGGTGAAAAATGAAGACGACGTTGTCCGGGCTGACCGGCCCAACGTTCATCTCTAGAAGCCGCCTTCTGTCGGCCCAGCGGTCACACCTGAAAAAGGTGTGTTCCGCGTCGTCTCAGTCCCATCCGCAGTACCTGCAATGGGGGGTTTTAACCTTACTCATTTTGTGCAGGTACTGCCGGAAGTATCCGTGTCCGGAGAGGAACTGTATTCCAGGCTCCAGGCACGTCCGTCGTCCAGCGTCTCTGCCATTCGTCGAGCGTCCTGGTTCGTTCGTCTACTGTGGCGTCGACTCGCCCCAGGACGGTCCTCCGTTCCCACATCCTCCTGCGCTCGAGTGCGAGGAGGTCTATGGGAATTACCCCCGCGATTACAAGTACCGCTTCAGCCGATACCGTGCGGTATGCACACGCGATCCGCAGCGCACCCCTTCTCTGCACACCGGTAATGGCTTGGCGGTACTTCTTTACTTTTAATGCGGAGGCCCAGATTTCTGCTCCGTAGAGGAGTATCGAGTGGGTCACTGTCATCAACATTCTACGTGTGCTAGGTCGTGGTCCGTGCGTGTTGGCCATGAGTCGGCTAAGAGCTTTGGTCTTCTCCGTTGTCTTCTCTATGGCCCTCTGTATATGAGGCCAAAAGGTCAGCTTTGTATCCAGGGTGACCCCCAGGTACTTGACTTCCCCTCTGGTCTCGATCTGTTCCGTCCCCACGGTCATCGGCACGATCGTTGCGATCCGTTTCCTTGTCAGTAGTAGCAGTTCCGTCTTGTGAAGTGCCAGTTCCAGTCCGTGTTGGTTCATCCACCTGGTCACTCGTCTCATCGCCTGGTTCAACTTGAGTTGGGCCAGGTGTGAATCCCGCTCCATGATGACGACCGCCACGTCGTCAGCGTAGGCGATGAGGGAAGTGTCCAGGGGCATTTCCAGTCTCAGCAAACTGTCCTATAGTACGTTCCAGAAGTCGGGGCCGAGGATCGATCCTTGGGCTACGCCCGCGGTTACCACCCTCTCTCTCGTACCCTCGTTCGTCTGGTACGTAATCCGTCGGTCTCTAAGATAGTCTTGTACAACTCGGAGAAGGTAGGGGGGTACCCGGAAAGTCGTTTTGAACGCCTCCAGGATATCCACCCACCTCGCCGAGTTGAACGCGTTGCGTACGTCGAGCGTGGCCAGCATGACTATGGGTCTAGCCGCGTGGCACGCCTCCTGTGCTTTCTCAAAAATGTCTATTACGTCTTGTATGGCGCCTATCGTCGATCGTCCTTTCCGAAATCCGTGTTGTCGGTCGGATAGGTCGCCAGCGTCTCGTATAGCGTCAAGTAGTCTGGGCCGTATCAGCAGCTCAAAGACTTTCCCCGCTGTGTTCAGAAGGCTAAGAGGTCTGTAGGAAGACGGCGAGTCGGGATCTCCCTTGCCCTTACTAATAAGAACTAGTCTCGCCACCTTCCATGATCTGCAAAATACGCCCTCGGTCAAGCAGTCATTATAGATTCCCAGGAGGATGCCGTCTATGCAGCGCAATGAGTCGGACAACCTCACTGGGAATCCCGTCAGGTCCAGGTGCTTTCCCGTTCTTCAACGAAGAAGTTGCTCTAAGGAGCTCCTCCCCCGTGAACAACGGGACGTCCGTCAGTTCGTCCTCGTCTTCCTCCTCCACCCGCATAGGGTGGGTGGGAAATAGTCCGTCTACAATCTGCTTTGTCGAGTCGGAGTCTCTCATCAACGGCGGGCCGCGAGCCCCCAGTTTTCGGGTTACTATCTTGTAACCGTCACCAACAGGGGTCCCCGTCCACGTCGTCGATGAGCTGTTTTCATTTCCGTCTCTTGCTTTCGTTAATAGCGAACCTCAGCCGCTTTTTAGCCGCCTTTAACTCCGCGGAGAGTGAGGTCACGTCCCCACGGGCACGTGCGCGCTGCATCCTCCTACGGAGCGCCAGGCAGCCACGGCGTAGGTCCGCGATTTCGTCTGTCCACCAGTACTGTGCGCGTCTGTTCGTCCCGTGTCGTTTCCGTGGCATGGAGGCGTCGCAGAGTCGTTTGAAACTACTCATTGTCGCCTCCACTAGGTCTTCGACCCTGTCTCTTTTGGATGACTCCTCGGAAGTCCGCGGGGATGGTGCTTCCATCGTCCGCAGACTCTCCAGGAGTCTGTCTCTGTCCAGTCGATTTACGTCCCAGCGTAGGGGGCCCCGACTTCTACCTCTGTTCGTCGTCCTATCGTCCGTAACGTTGAAGACAATGTACTGGTGATCGCTGGCCGTGAAGTCGTCGATCACCCTCCACTGTCTTACTTTAGTCAGTAGTCTGCTCGAGATTAGGGTGACATCGGGAATCGAGTCCCCGAATCCCGGGCGTCTATATGTCGGCGTGTCTCCGTCGTTTGCCACTGTCAGATCCAGCCTCGCGGCCATCTCTAACAGCAGCCGTCCCCGTTTGTTCGTCGTGGTCATTCCCCACTCGAGTGCCCGTGAGTTGAAATCGCCGGCGACGACTACGTCACCTGTGATCCCCCTCAGGGCGTCCTCCAGGGAGTCTAGCTTTTCTTCAAACTCGCGGATATTACAGTTTGGAGTCAGGTAGACGCTGACATAGGTGACAGCGCCAACCGTCATCCAAACGTAGTCTTCTCCTACCCCTCGTTTGCTGATGGTCCAGGCACTCCGCCCCCTAACCCAAAGCGCGGAGGTACCAGCCCTGTTGGCAAGCCATGTATGTCCGTCCATGTCTCTGTACTGTTCGCTCAGTATCAGTATGTCTGCGTCTAGTTCTGCAGCGATCTGAGGAAGTAGTGCATGTGCGGCACCACTCCGATTCAGATTTCCCTGCAGAACTACCGTCATCTGTTCGTTCGTTTGGCGTCATTTAACGCCGCCCTGAAAACGGCGCATTTCGCCGTTCCCGGGGCGTGTTTCTTGTCCTGTCCCTGTATATTAGCACACAGGAAGCAGCACGCTTGGGCCTCGCACTTCTTCCCGATGTGCCCACGTCCGCCGCATTTCCAGCAGCAGTCACGTCGGTCCGGTCCTGTGCAGACCCGTCGTAGGTGTCCGTAGCCGAGGCACTTGTGACACCTCGGCACCATCAGTCTCGGCCTAATGCGGCAGTACACCAGGCCGATTCGTATTTTTCCCGCCTGGAGCAGGACATTAGCGTCTGTCTCCTCGAGTTCGCACACGGCCATGACCTGCCCTCGGTCGTTTGGGCCGAACATGTGAACCTTTGGAGGCTTCCGTAACGTCGTCTTTGTCGCAAGTGCGTCGGTCACCTCGTCTGTCGTAGTCACACAGTCGAGGTCCATGATCTCCAAGGTGACCTTGGAGGTCATGTCGCGTACCTCTCCAGCTTTTCCGAGAGCTCCCTGGAGAGACTTCTGGAGATCTAGTCGTCCCTCCTGCCCCTTTCCAAGTCGGAGAAGTACCGCTCCCGTCTTCGTCTTCGTGATCGTTTTTATTTGGACGTTTCGGTCCGGGTCCACCGTCTTACATATCGTCCGTATGACGTCGGCGTACGTCGTTCCAGTCGCCGGCTTGATAAGGACCGCGCTGCTCTTGGGCCTAGGCAGCGCGCGCTCCTGCGCCTTTGCAGGAGCTTTGCCCTTCGGTGCCTTGTTTTTAGGCGTGGCGTCCGTTTTCGGTGGAGTCCTGTCCTTTTTCCGTTTCACTGTCGTCCACGTCCCGTCGGTAGCGTGTTGTCCACTTGCTCCCGCGGCAATGTCCGTCTCCGGGGTCCTCTGGTCACGCTTGCGTTTTGCCTTTTTAGGCAAAGTCGCCGGCGCTTCTGTCGGTCGTCCCTGTCTTTCTCTCTCTCGTTCACACAGCGCGATCTCCGTGGCTTCACTGATCTCTTTCATCCCGGTTTTGATGACAGCGCTGATATTCTTTTGAATTTCAGCTTGTGCCATCATCCCCCTCAGTGTCTCCTGTATGAAGAGGAGCCGCTCCCGCAGTCTATCCTCCTCCTGTTGTCTCTCCGGGGCCGTGCTGTGCTCTGGTCCTTTGTTGTCGTGCCTGGTCTTTGTTTTCGGTCCGGCGAAGGTGAAAGCCGAGAAAGAGCTGGACCTCGTTCTCGGTGGCGATCGTAATACGGATCCCCTTTTTTCGAAAGGGTTCGTGATCCCTTCGAAGGGGGAATGCGCGTTTGTTGCCTTCGCTGTCCCGGCCGTTGTTGTTGTTGTTGTTGTTGTTGTTGTTGTTGCGTTGCGGTTACTTGATGACGACGTCCAGGGGCCCGCTTTCTCACCCCCGATAAACGCCGGTACTGGGTCTCCTTCCCCGTGTACAGTAAGTTTCTCTCCTTTTGCTGCCTTCTCCATGTTTGGTTTATTATTCGGGGTTCCTTCCCCTAGCTGATTTTGGTCCGCCCCGAGTATTTTATTTCCCCGGTACCCTCCATATCTGGCGGGCATTCCCACTCTCCGCCACCTGGGGAGGCGCCCGATGCGGGATCAGCAACCCGACACGGGATTATTATTATCATTATTATCATCATCATTAATATTATTATCACTATTACTATTTTGTTAACCTGCTGGCGGCCGGGATTTTTTTTCGTTGATACATGCCTACTTTGGTGGAACACTTCCATATAATCATCCCCCAATGGTCCTCGGATATGTTCGAATCATATAACCACTAGTGGTGTTGCCGGCCGCCAGCAGGTTAATGATGATGATGATTATTATTATTATCATTATCATTATTATTGTCATTGTCATCGTCATCGTCATCGTCATTACTATTATTACTTTGGTAATGATAATGATGATGATTATTATCATTATCATTATTAATGTCATTGTCATTGACATTGTCACCGTCATCGCCATCATCAACAAAATCATAATAGTAATAATAATAATATTAATGATGATGTTGGCGATGGCGATGACGATGACGATGAGAGTGACAGTGACAATGTCAATGACAATGACATTAATCATGATAATGATAATGATAATAATCATCATCATTACCAAAGTAATAATAGTAATAATAGTATTGACGATGACGATAACAATGATGACGATGACGATGGCGATGGCGATGGCGATGGCGATGACGATGACGATGACGATGACGATGACGATGACGATGACGATGACGATAATAATAATAATAATAGTGATAATGATAGTAATAATATTATTAAAAATAATAATAATAGCGGTAGCGGTAGTGGTAAGAATAGAAAAAATAATACAAATAAAAATTTCGAGCTTATGATTTTCGCCATTTTATTTCTTATGTATTATTTCTTTTTTCAATGTGTAGTAATAACTACTACTACTACCACTACCACTACCACTACCACTACCACTACCACTACCACTACCACTACCACTACCACTACCACTACGACTACCAGTACCACTACCACTACGACTACCACTACGACTACCGCTACCACTACCGCTACCGCTACCGCTACCGCTACCGCTACCGCTACCGCTACCGCTACCGCTACCGCTACCGCTACCGCTACCGCTACCGCTACCGCTACCGCTACCGCTACCGCTACCGCTACCGCTACCGCTACCGCTACCGCTACCGCTACCGCTACCGCTACCGCTACCGCTACCGCTACCGCTACCGCTACCGCTACCGCTACCGCTACCACTACCACTACTACTACTACTACTACTACTACTACTACTACTACTACTACTACTACTACTTTGTTGTCCAACGATAATACATTACAGACCTTGTAGTGTGTAGTGGTAGAAATAAAAACAATAACAGATGTCAGATTTAGAATGTTTTGACGTACCGTCTTACTTCTTTTATTTTTACTACTTATTATTGTTTGACGTCACGCCGACAAGTAAGGCCGGGTCTAAAATTTTTGTACCGCCTCTTCGGCGTTCTCATTGGTCGAACGTTTTAATTAATAACTCGGTAATTAATCCGAATTTTGAAAAATGGTATTGGACTTTTCGTCTCCATTTTTCACCCCCTATCACCACCTTTCGGCATCGACACCTTATGCCGGACACCCTGTATATATATATGTATATATATATATACACACACACACACACACACACATATATATATATATATATATATATATATATATATATATATATATATATATATATATATACACAGGGTGTCCCAAAATTACTTACCGACCCGAAACTGGGCGACTGCTGATCACGTTCTGAAACGAAATCCGTTTGCAGAAATGCGATAAGTACAACCGTTTTCGCGTAATATCACTTATATATATATATATATATATATATATATATATATATATATATATTGAGACGTTTCGAGCGCCTCCCCTTTATCTCGAATAAAGGTGGACACGCCGAAATGCGTCTGTAGGAAAAGGATTCGTGTACTGGACGGGCGTATTCACATCTTTCCCTTTGGTTCCCTACGTGACGCTTCGGGAATCAGGATGGGATATCTCCTTGTCTCTCGAAATCTGCAGGAATATTTTAATATTCCTCAGATCTCGATCTAATCCTCACAGAGGGGCCTGGGCGCAATGCCAGGGGCCTCCAGGCAGCCTCTGCCGGATGGTATGGTTCTGGATGAAGGGGAATATTCCGGGTTGGGATATTCGATTATCCCGGAATATTATAAGCCTTCGAAAGGGGCCTGGTCGCAATGCCAGGGGCCTTCCGGTAGCCTTTTAAAGGAAGTTTGGATTCCTGGGTACCCAAAGGGAGCTATATCGCTATGCCCTTTGGTACTGTTAGGAAAAGGTGATATTTCAAGTTTTTGAAAAATCGTAAAGCTTCCAGGAGGGGCCTGGACGCAATGCCAGGGGCCTCTAGGTCGCCTTGAGCGGATAGAGAGGATTTTCGGGAAGGAATTCTTCCCGAAAGCCAACAAGGGCTTGGCGCAATGCCAAGGGCTTGTTTGTGGCTTTTAGAGTCTTTGAAGGGGGCCAGACGCTATGCTGGGGCCCTTTGAGTCTCTTCGGGAGAGTCGATTCTTTCTAGATCTGCTTTTGATCACAGAAAGGATCGATCTGAATTTTACAGCTTTCCTGGGTCCTTTTATATCCGACCGGAGCGCGTGGATTCCAAGCTGGTGCCTACCTCCACGATGGCTCTTCATCGGGGGGGCTCTTCCTGGAAGACGTTGGCAGAAACTTGAATCTTTCTATAAGATTTCAAGCTGCGCGTCTCCCAGTTATGGAAATCCACACCGCTATTGGTTGCCCCGGTCGGACGATGAGGCCCATTGGCTCTTGAAATTCAAATTTTTAAACTTCTTATATCATCTACGAGAAAATTCCTTAACGGAAATTTTCACTAGGTGTTTAACGGAATTTGCGCTTAAAATGGTTCGCTTTTCTGTTAAGCGACAGCGCTGGCGTCTTATCTTCGCCTCAGTTTAAACTCCTGGCGCGAAGATAAGGTAATTGACCTACTTTATCGATTATCCTTTATCGATAAGGATCACGCGTTATGATTTTGTAATTGCTCTCAGACAATTCGGCGCTGCTGTGCTAAGGACAGCCAATCAAGCCTATTATCCATCATCGAGCTTAGAATTTATAATTTTAAGTTCTATGATATGATTGGTAAACAGTAATGGATTCCACCTGTTGGAAATGGTAGCATTTCCAACTTGCGGAAATCCAATTTTTAATATTTAAATAGATATTTAAATAGTGTTAAGTGTGAAATCTGTGGTGATGTTATTGTGAATATCCCTTGAAAGGGCTTGGCGCAATGCCAAGGGCCTTCAAGGGCGGAAAAGGAAAATAAAGGACGTTTTGGGAGGATAAGATTATCCCGGAACGTCACACCACCCCCCCAAAGGAAAGTAAATCTTACTAGGTAAGTACATGCTTTCCTTTTGTAAATAATTTTCCAACACCATTTATTTATTTATATTTTTTTTTCTAGTTATAGTTTTAGAAAGTTTTATTTATTTAAGTTTTGGAACATTTATTTGATGGTTTATTTTTAATATGGCCAATCTTTTAAAATTTCTTCAATGGTCATGTCCCGGTATTCATCGTAGACTTTGTTCTTCTTTACGAATTCCTGACGTCGTCTTCTTTCTATTTCCTTGGCCATGAGGCGTCTTCCCTGCTGCGAGGTTGAGATTTTGGGTTTGGCCGGACGTCGAGTAAATACTCGGATATTCACCTTCTCAACGCTTCTGATTTGGGGTCGTCCTCTCGGAATTGCCGGTGTTGGGTTTGGATTTTCCGCTGCTGCTGATTCCGCCCGTTCCTGCTCGGCAATTTGTTGGAGGGCCTCAATAGTCTTCCTGATCTCTTCCTCGAGTTTGCTCTCCTTTTTCTTGTCGTTCTCAATGCCCCACTGGAGTTTACTAATCTCCAGCATGTCTGGGTCGACTTGACATTGTTTGTTCTTCCAGGTTCCAGGCTGTGATGTCCTTCGCCGGAGAGATCCGTGGATTCGTTTTCTGGTACCAGGATGTAATCCCTTCGCCAGGATGATGGTACCCTCGATTGGTTCCTCGGTCTGAGTTGAAGCGTCCTTCATCTTTAGGCGACGTTGTACTTCCAAAGCTTGGTACTTATTCTGACTTAACATTACTCTGGAGGTCCTTATATAGGAATCCTTAATGTTTTGACAATCGGGATTATTGATAGAAAAAGTTTTAGACATTGTTGATGTGTTGACATTTCTTCTGTTACATTTTAAATTTCCCGGCTTGATTTTGTAACGGTTATTTTTCTTACAGACGGCTTGCGTATTAGAGGTTTGGAAATCGGTAAGGTAGATTTCCTATTCTTGTTCAAAATTAATATAATGAAATTTGTTATCTCTTCTTATGATTAATGCGTTGGACTGAAAATCTAATAAAGCATTTGTTTTTTTTTTTTAGAAAATCCATTCCGAGGATGCAAGTAATTGCTAAACCGTTAATTATTTGTAGAGCCAACTTGGTTTTTACGGTACTAGCCGTTGTTTCCAAGAAGATTGTCCTGCTTGGAGTTATCAATTCAGGATGTACTCCTTGCAGAGGGATTCCTTGATGGAACACAACACTGTTTTTGAAATGGTGTTGATTTCTTTTATAAAATTTATCGGATATGGCCGATACCTCGCTGCCGGAATCTATCAAGGCATAGGTTCGTATCCCGTTTATACTTATTTTTATTCTTGGGCTCTTGTAGTGAATGTGGCCTTTAGGTATTCTTGAATGTATGGTTGTTTCTTGAAATTGTCCATGTTGATCGCTCGGGGCTTTCAAATTTGGAAATGATGGATTGTCTAAATATGACTTGCCTTTTATAGGATCATTTTACCCCTACTTCTTGGGATTTTAACCCTTTCTTGGGGATTTTAACCCTTCCTTAAAATTTTGATCCTTCCACAATTTTGATTGTAGTGGGGATAAGGGTGTTTGATTTAATTTTAATGTAATTTAATTTGAGGGTTGTATGTACGGCTTTAAATCTTGTACGTGGTACATCCCTCTTTCGATATTTGTATCGATTTGTTCCAAGATGTACGTAGATGATTTTATCCGTTTCTTAATTTTGTACGGACCTTCGTACAGCGCCATGAATTTGGCGATTTTCTTTGCTGCGGGATTTGAAACATTTAGCGCTCTTGCCAGTACTAGATCTCCTATCTGGAATTCGTGGAATTTATGTTTTTTATTCTATTTTAGGGCTTCCTTTCCTCGTTTATGCTTGATGCGTTGATGGACGAGGTGAAGTTTTTGTTCGTAGAGTGTTCCTTGTAGCTGTGGTCGTGTCTGAAACCATCTTTCCCATGGCCTAGTAGGCTCTTGTCCTAGTTGAATTTCCAACGGTGTGAAATCAGTTGTCTCGTGGTGGACTTCATTGATGCATGTTTCAATGATTGGTAGCCATTTTAACCAAGCTGAGTGATTGTCATTTAGAAAGGTTCTGAAGAACCTACTTAATTCCCTGTTGATTCTTTCAACCGGATTTCCTTGAGGATGTCTTATAGAGGTGAAGGTGATTTTTATGTCCTTTTTCTGCAAGTTATCCTTCCAACTTTTTGATGTAAATTGGGTTCCTTGATCCGTTAGTATCCTTTTTGGTTTTCCATATTTTGCTATGTAGTCTGTGAAGAGACATTCCAACGTTGCCTTTGTCGTTGCTTTCTTTAATGGGTACAATCGAACAAATTTTGAAAATACGTCAATTATGGCAAGTATGTATTTATATCCCAGTTGTGCTGTTGGTAGTGGACCATAAAAGTCTAGTGCGATTAATTCGGATGGTTTCTCTGGAGCTATGAATTGTCTTTCTCCGAAAGAACCAGTAGTATTAATTTTGTTCCTTTGACAGGAATCGCAAGTACTTAAGGTCTTTCTGATTAACCGATGCATTTTTGGTGTGTAGAAATCATTCCTGAGGATATAATAGCATTTTTTAGGGCCTATATGCCCGTATATCTCGTGGCATTCTCTTGCCAACGTGTGAAAATGTTCCTTGGGTATGATTGCTTTCCATTTGTCGTTTGCTTTGACATAAACTACTTCCTGTAGCAGTAGATGTTGTGGAAAACTTTCTGGATGTTGTCGTAGGTTATATTTTAAATTATTTAACTCTTGATCTTGGTCTTGTTTGTTTCGTAGATCATTTAGAAAATCTTGAAATTGTGGTGATAGCTCTCTGGCTAGTGGGTATAAGCCTAGATGGAGTTCACGTTGCTTTGTATCTTCTTTCTCTATTTCAGGACGACTGAGGCAGTCTGCTACTTTGTTTAGTCTCCCAGGACAATGTTCGATTGATGTATCGTAGTCCTGAATCGCCAGAATCCATCTGGTTAATCGGGAGTTGACTAATTTGCAGCTTTTTAAGAACGTCAAGGCTGCGTGATCGGTAATTATGTTGATTTTTGCTCCCATTATGTAGGTTCTGAATTTTTGCAGAGCCCATACTATACTTAAAAGTTCCTTTTCCGTTGTATAGTAGTTAATTTCTGGGCCTTTTAGAGTCCTACTTGCGAAGCAAATGACTTCATCTTCTAATTTGTCGTTCCTCTGAAAGAGTACTGCTCCTATTGCGTAGTCGCTAGCGTCCGTTTGTAGGAAGTATGGCTTTTGATGATGAGGATATTGCAAAATGACGTCATTGCAAAAGTTGCTTTTTGCGTGGTCAAAAGCTATTGAGTGTTTTTCTTCCCATCGCCATTTTGTTCCTTTCTTTATCAATTCTAATAACGGGACGATAATTTCTGCATGTTTATTTGTAAATTTCGCATAATAATTTAATAATCCCAGAAAACCTCTTAATTGTTTTATATTTTTAGGTTTCGGGAACTCGTGGATTGCCCTTATCTTTTCTGGGTCTGGCGTGATGCCATTGGATGTCAAAATGTGACCCAAAAATCGAATCTCTTCCCTAAAGAAGGAACATTTTTTAAAGCTGATGGTAAGTCCATATTTCCTGAGGCGGCTGAAGAGTTCTTCCAAATGTCGAAGATGCTCTTTGAAGTTTGTTGATATGCAGAGCATATCATCCACGAAATTAATTACGTGGTCGCCTATCCCTCGTAGGACTGATTCCAGACTTCTCACTAAACTGGCCGTGCTTGTTTTTAGTCCAAATGGCGTGACTACAAACTCATAGCACTTTCCACAGTGTGTGAAGGCCGTGTATTTCATTGAATCTGGGTGCAGTGGAATCTGCCAAAAGCTTGTGGTGAGATCTAGGGTAGACATGACCTTGGCTCCTCTACATTGCTGAAACAATACTTCTGGCGGTTGCATGCACTCATTGTCCGTCAATAGGACTTTATTCAGTTGTCTAGCATCTAGGCACAGCCTGACGCTTCCATCTTTCTTGATTACTGGCACCATCGGATTTACGTATGGGCTCGTTGATGATTGAATGATCTTTAGATCTTTCATCCTCTTTATTTCATCGTTCACTTTTTCTCGATGAGCCATAGGAATTGGATAAGTCTTAATTCTGAATGGTTCTTGCGGGATTACCCGTAGCACATGCTGATAATTTTTCAGCCTGCCTGGTCTTTTGTCAAAGACTTGTCGGTGCTTTTTGAGCAATTTTTTAAAGTCCATTTTTTCTTCTTCAGTTAAATTTGAGCAGGTGTCGATTTTTTCTTGTATTTCCTGATCGGTTGGTAAATTTTCTTCTTGTTGTGCTTGTATAATTTTTACAGGGAATTCTTCCGATCCTGTTTGCATATTTAGACTTACTTGCCCTTGGAAGTCTTCATGTTCAATATCCAATTGATAGTTGTCTAGATTGATAATTGATTTAATCTTACTTAAGAAGTCAATTCCAAGTATGCATTTCGTGGTTAATTTCGGGATTATTAAAATCACCGTTTGTGTGTTGAATCCTTGGATTTCTATTTTTGCAAATATCTGCTTTGTTATTCTAGTAACTTTTTCCGAGACTGCACCTTTTATGGTGGTGTTGCAAACTGGTAATGTTGGAGCTAGTCCTAACACAGTCTTATTTTCAGTAAAGAAATCTTCGGAAATCGCACAGACTTCACTTCCAGTGTCTATTAATGCTTTAACTCGAATGCCTTCTATGGCAATATTAATATGAGGACATTTTTTTGTTTTTGTTTGATTGCTGGATACCTCTTCTTCCAGGAGTTCGGATCTGGTGTCCTTCCCTTTAATTAGCGTTGCCTGCTTAATCTTTAATGGAAGGATATCTGTGGAGACAACGCTGATTCGTTTCCCTGATCATTTAGAGAGGTTTTACCCGTCTCTTGGGAATCTGAATCTATGTCCGAATCCGTTTCAATCAAAGTTCTTATGTTCCTCTTCAATTCTGGAATTTTTCCTTTTTGTTGCACGGTAGCTGGTTTTTCCCTTCTTTCTAAGGTTTTTATATTTTTTTGAAATGCCTGTCTCGGCTTATCATCTGATTTGAATTCTTTCGCAGGAAACTTAGGTTCTGCTGCTTGATTCCAGGAGGTTCTGTTTTCTCTCGTTCTAGGATTGTGATCTCTCTTACTATTAAGAAGTCCTCCTTGATCGAATCTTTCTAGTAGATCGAGGAAATCGTTGATCTTTTTCAGACCTCTGGCTAAAACAGCCGTTCTAATTTCCTCAGAGAAATGTCGTGCCAATTTCAGGACAATATGTTCATCCGAAGGTGCTTCAGAGAGCTCTTTGGCAATAGCAATCAATTTTAGAGCATAATCTACTCTTGTTGTCTTTTTGGATGCATCGTAAAAACCGAATTCCAAATCTTCACGTACTTTGTGTTGTTTTTCTTCGTTCCAGTATCTCTGCTTAAATAGGACGCTGAAATCTTCAATTGTTTCCACATCTCGTTCTATTAGCGACCACCAATCTTTAGCTGAGCCTGAAAGACCTTGTGAAATTATGACCTTTATGTCATGATGTCTGCCTAACGCAGCATGGTATTTTTTTAAGTCCGTTATGTATCTTACTGGTCTTTCAAATGGTGCGTTTTTGAACGTGGGTAACGTGAGTTTCGGATTGCCCCATAATTTATTTTCATTCGTTGTTGGAGGGATACTCGTTATGCCGGATTCTCTGGTACTTCGGCTTAAAAATCTCTCTGGATTTCTAATTGGAGATTGCATTTCCGCAATCAGACTTCCTATGTCCTATCTGTATTCATTTTGATACTCTTTGAGAGCTTTGTCCATACTTTCTTTAATCCTTCGTTCGGAGGTATGCACTTTTACATCAATTGATTCTTCTAATAATCTGAGACGGTTGTCAAATGAGGCAAACATAGCCTTATTTTCTTCTTTCATTTGTCTTAATAAATCCATCACGGTGGTTTCTTGATGTGATTGTCTTCGAGGCGTATAAGTTTGTCTTGGCGGCATACGGGCAGCAAAAGATGGTAATCTACCCGTTTTCTTTGAATCGTTATCTCTGGACTTGATGTGTATCCGTGTGCTTCGTCTTCTTGGTCCATTTTGGATTAATTTTATTTAATTTCTTTAGTTTAATTATTTATTTCGTTAATGGCAAGACGAATTTTTGTATTTAGTTATTACTATAATTTCTAATTGTAAATTAATTATATGAATTTGCCCGTCCCTGTTCGGGCGCCAATGAGACGTTTCGAGCGCCTCCCCTTTATCTCGAATAAAGGTGGACACGCCGAAATGCGTCTGTACGAAAAGGATTCGTGTACTGGACGGGCGTATTCAAATCTTTCCCTTTGGTTCCCTACGTGACGCTTCGGGAATCAGGATGGGATATCTCCTTGTCTCTCTCGAAATCTGCAGGAATATTTTAATATTCCTCAGATCTCGATCTAATCCTCACAGAGGGGCCTGGGCGCGATGCCAGGGGCCTCTGCGGATGTTCTGGTCCAGGAGAGGATCAGAATGGATGAGCTGTCCGAGAGGGGCCTGGGCGCAATGCCAGGGGCCTCCAGGCAGCCTCTGCCGGATGGTATGGTTCTCGATGAAGGGGAATATTCCGGGTTGGGATATTCGATTATCCCGGAATATTATAAGCCTTCGAAAGGGGCCTGGTCGCAATGCCAGGGGCCTTCCGGTAGCCTTTTAAAGGAAGTTTGGATTCCTGGGTACCCAAAGGGAGCTATATCGCTATGCCCTTTGGTACTGTTAGGAAAAGGTGATATTTCAAGTTTTTGAAATATCGTAAAGCTTTCAGGAGGGGCCTGGACGCAATGCCAGGGGCCTCTAGGTCGCCTTGAGCGGATAGAGAGGATTTTCGGGAAGGAATTCTTCCCGAAAGCCAACAAGGGCTTGGCGCAATGCCAAGGGCTTGTTTGTGGCTTTTAGAGTCTTTGAAGGGGGCCAGACGCTATGCTGGGGCCCTTTGAGTCTCTTCGGGAGAGTCGATTCTTTCTAGATCTGCTTTTGATCACAGAAAGGATCGATCTGAATTTTAGAGCTTTCCGGGGTCCTTTTATATCCGACCGGAGCGCGTGGATTCCAAGCTGGTGCCTACCTCCACGATGGCTCTTCATCGGGGGGGCTCTTCCTGGAAGACGTTGGCAGAAACTTGAATCTTTCTATAAGATTTCAAGCTGCGCGTCTCCCAGTTATGGAAATCCACACCGCTATTGGTTGCCCCGGTCGGACGATGAGGTCCCATTGGCTCTTGAAATTCAAATTTTTAAACTTCTTATATCATCTACGAGAAAATTCCTTAACGGAAATTTTCACTAGGTGTTTAACGGAATTTGCGCTTAAAATGGTTCGCTTTTCTGTTAAGCGACAGCGCTGGCGTCTTATCTTCGCCTCAGTTTAAACTCCTGGCGCGAAGATAAGGTAATTGACCTACTTTATCGATTATCCTTTATCGATAAGGATCACGCGTTATGATTTTGTAATTGCTCTCAGACAATTCGGCGCTGCTGTGCTAAGGACAGCCAATCAAGCCTATTATCCATCATCGAGCTTAGAATTTATAATTTTAAGTTCTATGATATTATTGGTAAACAGTAATGGATTCCACCTGTTGGAAATGGTAGCATTTCCAACTTGCGGAAATCCAATTTTTAATATTTAAATAGATATTTAAATAGTGTTAAGTGTGAAATCTGTGGTGATGTTATTGTGAATATCCCTTGAAAGGGCTTGGCGCAATGCCAAGGGCCTTCAAGGGCGGAAAAGGAAAATAAAGGACGTTTTGGGAGGATAAGATTATCCCGGAACGTCACAATATATATATATATATATATATATATATATATATATATATATATATATATATATATATATAACGTGGACTTTGACCTCGAATTCCTAATATCGCATACAACCGATCTTTGGAGTCTCAGGATATCTGTATTTCATGTTAAATTGATGTACAAAGCTTATACGAAGCTATACATTCTTTTGACATAATCGGTATACTTTGACCTCAGCCCGAGGTCAAAGTCCACGTTACATATATATGAATTCATATATACATATTTATATGTATATTTATGTGTAACGTATACTTTGACCTCGGTCTGAGGGCAAAGTATACCGATTATGTCAAAAGAATGTATAGCTTTATATAAGCCTTGTACATCAGTTTAACATGAAGTACAGGTATCTTGAGACTCCAAAGGTCCTGTATGAGTTCGAGGTCAAAGTCCACGTTACACTTATATATTAATAGATATATATGTAACGAGTACTTCGACCTCGGACTCCAAATATTGCACAAAAAGGATCTTTGGAGTCTGAGGATACTTGCATTTCATATTAGACTGATGTACTATTGGAATGGCCACCCCAATCACTAGTCTTAAACCCCATTGAAAATCTGTGGGGTTATTTGGACGGAAAAGCAAATAAAACGAACATAATGAACAAGATAACCTACTACGAAGCACTTTAGAATGTTTGGGAGAAACTTGATTCTGAATATTTAAAGAAATTAGTTGAAAATATGCTCCGCTGACTGGAGACGGTATTAAAAGCTAAAGGCAGACACACCAAGTACTGAAAGTATTAAAATTAATTTTTTTTTCATTGTGAACTATGATTTCGAAAAGTGTATGGTTTATTTTGTCCAGGGCAAAATGTATTGTTATCACAAACATTGAGCACAATCTTAATTATTTCACATGTCCTTTATTTAAATACAAAAAGAAACTTTAATTTCAGTGGACTTAGTAATGTATTTGCTCGTTAGAAAAATAGTTATACTATTAAAAAGAATTTCTTGAAAGGTGTATGATTTATTTTATCCAGTACTGTATATATGTAACGTGGACTTTGACCTCGGATTCCAAATATCGCATGCAAAGGATCTTTGGAGTCTCAGGATACCTGTATTTCATGTTAAACTGATGCAGAAGCCTTATATAAAGCTATACATTCTTTTGACATAATCGGTATACTTTGCCCTCGGCCCGAGGTCAAAGTCCACGTTACATTTATATATTTATAAATATATATATGTAATGAGTACTTCGACCTCCGACTCCAAATATTGCATACAAAGGATCTTTGGAGTCTGAGGATACTTGCATTTCATGTTAGACTGATGTACTATTGGAATGGCCACCCCAATCACTAGTCTTAAACCCCATTGAAAATCTGTGGGGTTATTTGGACGGAAAAGCAAATAAAACGAACATAATGAACAAGATAACCTACTACGAAGCACTTTAGAATGTTTGGGAGAAACTTGATTCTGAATATTTAAAGAAATTAGTTGAAAATATGCTCCGCTGACTGGAGACGGTATTAAAAGCTAAAGGCAGACACACCAAGTACTGAAAGTATTAAAATTAATTTTTTTTTCATTGTGAACTATGATTTCGAAAAGTGTATGGTTTATTTTGTCCAGGGCAAAATGTATTGTTATCACAAACATTGAGCACAATCTTAATTATTTCACGTGTCCTTTATTTAAATACAAAAAGAAACTTTAATTTCAGTGGACTTAGTAATGTATTTGCTCGTTAGAAAAATAGTTATACTATTAAAAAGAATTTCTTGAAAGGTGTATGATTTATTTTATCCAGTACTGTATATATGTAACGTGGACTTTGACCTCGGATTCCAAATATCGCATGCAAAGGATCTTTGGAGTCTCAGGATACCTATATTTCATGTTAAACTGATGCAGAAGCCTTATATAAAGCTATACATTCTTTTGACATAATCGGTATACTTTGCCCTCGGCCCGAGGTCAAAGTCCACGTTACATTTATATATTTATAAATATATATATGTAATGAGTACTTCGACCTCCGACTCCAAATATTGCATACAAAGGATCTTTGGAGTCTGAGGATACTTGCATTTCATGTTAGACTGATGTACTATTGGAATGGCCACCCCAATCACTAGTCTTAAACCCCATTGAAAATCTGTGGGGTTATTTGGACGGAAAAGTAAATAAAACGAACATAATGAACAAGATAACCTACTACGAAGCACTTTAGAATGTTTGGGAGAAACTTGATTCTGAATATTTAAAGAAATTAGTTGAAAATATGCTCCGCTGACTGGAGACGGTATTAAAAGCTAAAGGCAGACACACCAAGTGCTGAAAGTATTAAAATTAATTTTTTTTTTCATTGTGAACTATGATTTCGAAAAGTGTATGGTTTATTTTGTCCAGGGTAAAATGTATTGTTATCACAAACATTGAGCACAATCTAAATTATTTCACATGTCCTTTATTTAAATACAAAAAGAAACTTGAATTTCAGTGGACTTAGTAATGTATTTGCTCGTTAGAAAAATAGTTATACTACTAAAAAGAATTTCTTGAAAGGTGTATGATTTATTGTGTCCAGTACTGTATATATGTAACGTGGACTTTGACCTCGGGTTTCAAATATTGCATGCAAAGGATCATTGGAGTCTCAGGATACCTATATTTCACGTTAAACTGATGCGCAAGCCTTATATATAGCTATACATTCTTTTGACATAATCGGTATACTTTGCCCTCGGCCCGAGGTCAAAGTCCACGTTACATTTATATATTTATAAATATATAGAGTACTCGACAAAATAAATCATACACCTTTCAAGAAATTCTTTTTAATAGTATAACTATTTTTCTAACGAGCAAATACATTACTAAGTCCACTGAAATTAAAGTTTCGTTTTGTATTTGAATGAAGGGCATGTGAAATAATTTAGATTGTGCTCAATATTTTTTATAACAATGAATTAATCAATGTTGGTATATTTGGCCCTGGACAGAATAAACCATACACTTTTGTGTACTTGGTGTAGTACTTGGTGTGGTTGCCTTTAGCTTTTAATACCGTCTCCAGTCAGCGGAGCATATTTTTAACTAATTTCTTTAAATATTCAAAATCACGCTTTTCTCAAGCATTCTGAAGTGCTTCGTAGTAGGTTGTCTTGTTCATTATGTTCCTTTTATTTACTTTGCCGTTCAAATAAACCCACAGATTTTCAATGGGGTTTAAGACTAGTGATTTCAGTGGCCATTCCAATAGTACATCAGTCTAACATGAAATGCAAGTATCCTCAGACTCCAAAGATTCTTTTTATGCAATATTTGGAGTCCAAGGTCGAAGTACTCGTTACATATATATATTTATAAATATATAAGTGTAACGTGGACTTTGACCTCGGGGCGAGGGCAAAGTATACCGTTTATGTCAAAAGAATGTATAGCTTTATATAAGGCTTGTACATCAGTTTAACATGAAATACAGGTATCCTGAGACTACAAAGATACTTTGCATGCAATATTTGAAATTCGAGGTCAAAGTCCACATTACATATGTATACAGTTCAGGACAAAATAAATCATACAACTTTGAAGAAATTCTTTTTAACAGTATAACAATTTTTCTAACGAACAAATACTTTACTAAGTCCACTGAAATTAAAGTTACTTTATGTATTTAAATAAAGGACATGAAGTAATTAAGATTGTGCTCAATATTTTTGATAACAATGCATTCATCAATATTGGTATATTTTGTCTTGGACAAAATAAACCATACATTTTTCGAAATCATAGATAGCAAAGAAAAAAAAATTAATTTTGATACTTTCAGTACTTGGTGTGTCTGCCGTTAGCTTTTAATACCGTCTCCATTCAGCCGAGCATATTTTTAACTAATTTCTTTAAATATTCAGAATCAAGTTTCTCCGAAGCATTCTGATGTGCTTCGTAGTAGGTTATCTTGTTCATTATGTTCGTTTTATTTACTTTGCCGTTCAAATAACCCCACAGATTTTCAATGGGGTTTAAGACTAGTGATTGCGGTGGCCATTCCAATAGTACATCAGTCTAACATGAAATGCAAGTATCCTCAGACTCCAGAGATCCTTTTTATGCAATATTTGGAGTCGGAGGTCGAAGTACTCGTTACATATATATATTTATAAATATATAAATGTAATGTGGACTTTGACCTCGGGCCGAGGGCAAAGTATACCGATTATGTCAAAAGAATGTATAGTTTTATATAAGACTTGCGTATCAGTTTAACATGAAATACAGGTATTCTGAGGCTCCAAAGATCCTTTGCATGCGATACTTGGAATCCAAGGTCAAAGTCCACGTTATATATATATATTTATAAATATACATATGTAACGTTGACTTTAACTCCTAATATTGCATAAAAAGGATCTTTGGTGTCTCAGGATACCTGTATTTCATGTTAGACTTAAGTACTATTTGAATGGCCACCGCAATCGCTAGTCTTAAAACTGATTGAAAATCTGTGGGGTTATTTGAACGGCAAAGTAAATAAAACAAACATAATGAACAAGATAACCTACTACGAAGCACTTCAGAATGCTTGGG
Source organism: Gasteruption jaculator (assembly GCA_949825005.1). Classification (NCBI taxonomy): domain Eukaryota; kingdom Metazoa; phylum Arthropoda; class Insecta; order Hymenoptera; family Gasteruptiidae; genus Gasteruption; species Gasteruption jaculator. The sequence goes on from CATKWD010000012.1 coordinate 149,258, forward strand.
AGAAACGTGATTTTGAATATTTAAGGGAGAACACCACTGTGAAATTTTGAAAAAATCGATTTTTTTTTACTCAAAAAAATCCTATAAACCCTCAAAAATATGATGCAAATTCGTTTATAGCCAAAAGAAATTTTTTTAGGTGGGTTTGAAGCATTTTCCTGACAGCCCTCTAACAGCCGAAAAAGGCTGTCGACAATATATCCTGATATTTTGAGTTTCTTTCTCATTTTATTTTACCATACTTTGTAATCGAGTGAAATAGGTTCTCTTTTTGACCGCTTGGTGTGCTGAAATAAAATTTTCATCAGCTGTAGTGTTTAGAAAACCGTTGAGAGCGCCCATAAAATCGTTGAGAATTAGTTATTGAGAAGTTATTGATACCGAAAACTTTAAACGCGATTATCTCAAAATGGTATTTTGGAAATCTGCAAGCAGTAGAACTCAATCAATTTTTGTTGAATCGACTTGTAATTTTAACTGTAGCTTCTTAGATAGATTTCAAAGAAAAGTAACTGAGTTTTTTTCGATTTTTTGAAAATTTAAAAAGTTATTCAACTTTTTATACGAAAATTTTTGTTAAAAAATGAAACTTTTTTTTCAAACTTGTCTCTATTTTTTATTTTTTTAAATTTTTTAATTTCCCCAGGTACTTCCACGCTAAAACTAATATATTTCATGAAAATATTACATTTTTTGTTCCACGAACAAATTTTAGACACTTCTAGTGCTTGCAGTGGAGCAACTCTAATAAAAATCACTTATATTCAAGTTACTGTCACGCCGCCATTTTGTATTTTTTTTAAATAAAAAAATTGTTTTTTATACCTTAATATGTGTCCAATATAGCCTAAAAGTTTTTTTCCCTTGGCCAAACCAATTCCTCAACAAAAAAATACCGAATAAAGCACTTGAAAACGCTACGTCACAGTGGTGTTCTCCCTTAAAGAAATTAGTTAAAAATATGCTCGGCTGACTGGAGACGGCATTAAAAGCTAACGGCAGACACACCAAGCACTGATTGTATCAAAATAAATTTTTTTTTCTTTGTTATCGATGATTTCGAAAAATGTATAGTTTATTTTGTCCAAGACAAAATATACCAATATTGATTAATTCATTGTTATCAAAAATATTGAGCACAATCTTAATTATTTCATATGTCCTTTATTTAAATACATAAAGAAACTTTAATTTAAGTGGACTTAGTAAAGTATTTGTTCGTTAGAAAAATAGTTATACTGTTAAAAAGAATTTCTTCAAAGTTGTATGATTTATTTTGTCCTGTACTGTATATATATGTAATGTGGACTTTGACCTCGAATTTCAAATATTGCATGCAAAGTATCTTTGTAGTCTCAGGATACCTGTATTTCATGTTAAACTGATGCACAAGCCTTATATAAAGCTATACATTCTTTTGACATAAACGGTATACTTTGCCCTCGGCCCGAGGTCAAAGTCCACGTTACATATATATATTTATAAATATATATATGTAACGTGTACTTTGACCTTGGACTCTAAATATTGCATAAAAAGGATCTTTGGAGTCTCAGGATACTAGTATTTCAAGTTAGACTGATGTACTATTGGAATGGCCACCGCAATCACTAGTCTTAAACCCCATTGTAAATCTGTGGGGTTAGTTGGACGGCAAAGTAAATTAAACGTACATAATGAACAAGATAACCTACTACGAAGCACATCAGAATGCTTCGGAGAAACTTGATTCTGAATATTTAAAGAAATTAGTTGAAAATATGCTCGGCTGACTGGAGACGGTATTAAAAGCTAAAGGCAGACACACCAAGTACTGAAAGTATCAAATATAATTTTTTTTCTTTGTTAGCTATGATTTCGAAAAATGTATGGTTTATTTTGTCCAAGGCAAAATATACCAATATTGATTGATGTGTTGTTAACAAAAATATTGAGCACAATCTTAATTATTTTATATGTCCTTTATTTAAATACATAAAGAAACTTTAATTTCAGTGGACTTAGTAATGTATTTGTTTGTTAGGAAAATAGTTATACTACTAAAAGTAATTTCCTGAACGGTGTAGGATTTATTTTGTCCAGTACTGTATATATGTAACATGGACTTTGACCTCGGATTCCAAATATTGCATGCAAAGATCTTCGGAGTCTCAGGATACCTGTATTTCATGTTAAACTGAAGCACAAGCCATATATAAAGCTATACATTCTTTTGACATAATCGGTATACTTTGCCCTCAGTCCGAGGTCAAAGTCCACGTTACATATATGTATTTGTAAATATATAAACTCGAAATATTTCATCAAAAGGATCTTTGGAGTCTCAGGATACCTGTATTTCATGTTAGACTGATGCGCAAGGCTCATACATTCTTTTGAAATAATCGGTATGCTTTGTCCTCATTCATTATTTATAGATCGTGTTGTTCGACGTCATAACATGTATAAGGGTTTCCCAAGATACAGGAGTATATTGCTGATTATTTCGCAATATATTTACAAATTATTTTACAATATACAAGCAATAAGAGTATCTAATTTCAACGTTGGATGGTTTCATAATGAAATGAAGATAAAAGATGGTCTATACACTAATTGTGTACTCTGTCCTCAAATGCAATGCAAATGCTAAGTTAACACGTTTAAAAATGTTGTATACTTTCTTTCTTCTTTTAGGAGTTACTTCTTCCAAAATTGAAACATTGCTTCTGAGTACCAAAGGATTTGTACGCGTTATACATTCCTTGAATGTATAACGCGTAGTTTGAAGTATATACATATCTTATAAACACGTGGTGTACTTTGCCTCAATGCACTTCAGATACCCTTTGTGATTTTAAGACATAAACTTTTGATAACTAAACTAGCTCCACATTTTCGATCCCGATTTGTTTGAAATTGTTAGCAACAGTTATTCCACATCGAATTCATTGAATCTTCACATATATAACCGTATGGTGTACGTTGTTCTCGTGTGCTCCAAAT
>CATKWD010000013.1:0-62500 GCA_949825005.1 Gasteruption jaculator
AATTTTTCTAAATTTAAAAAATTTCTAATCTTTCAAAAATACTGATAATAATTTATAGCGGAAAAAATTTTTTAATTTTTAAAAATTTAAAAAAAATAGTAATTATGGAAGGCTCACTACCGGACCCGGGCTTAAAAGTTGCAGAACGGATAGAAGTTTTAAAAATAGAAAATCTTCAAGAAAATCGAAGGATACACAGTTTTAAAAACACGATTGAAAACTAAAATAAAAAAATATCGATTAAAAAAACACCTTCAAATATTTTTTTGTATTTTTTTCTGTAAAGGCCATCTAAAAAACGAAAATTTTGATATAAAATAATTGAATTTCGACCATTATTAGGAAAGTATGAGCAAAAAACCCAAAAAAGGGAGTTTTTTTTTAAATTCGATATTTTTTTAACCAGTGATAAAAAAAATCTCAAAATTTACCAGGAAGCCTCTTTTGAGGGGTACTAAAAAATACCAAAAATTTAAGAAAATTAAAAAAAAAATTTGTCAAATTGTCCGATTTGGCGTGGAATGCCCCATTTATTTTTAATAAAAACAAAGTTAAATTGTTAAAAAATTAAAAGTTCTTTTTAATTAAAAAAAATAGAAAAAAGGCGACCCACGGTAGGACTTGCCGCATAAATGGAGAATGAATAAAACGATTTTTTTGAAAGAAGAAATATTAAAGATAGCGGACTGGAAGAAGTTAATAGTTTCTTTCAAAAAACTCTAAAATTTTATTCAACATACATTTAAATATTTATTTTTTTGTAAATTTCATTCAAAAATAAACAATTCACAAAAAAGTCTTTTTGATCAAATTTTTTGAAGATACAATATTGTATCTATTTGAAAAAATCACAAAAAGGATTTATCAAGATCGTATAATATGTGGGTAATAATTTCAGTCAAATCAAAAGTTGAGTACCAAAGTTAGATTTAGCCTCATGCATATTCTGAACATATTTCTTTTTCTTCGTTCACATTGTTGTTGAGACTAGGTTATGAAAAAAAGAAAACATTCCAAACTTTTATGCTTCTATTGTCGCTGTGCCGCTGTTTTTTCCTCACACATATAATCTCTGTTACGCGAGATGGTGTGTTCACGGTACTCTATTTCAATTTTCAAAACATAGCAGTGACACATAACTGTTGCCCGCTGTGTTTTTGTAGGTCGTAAAGGTCGTTTTCAGACGACCAAGTGATCGAAGTGTGGTACATACATATTAATTTTACATATTAATATTAGTGTGTACGCAACAGAGTTTGAAGAAAAATGCATTTGAAGCTGCGTCATGAGATAAGTATCACTTTGTAGAGTAACGAAATTTATATCTTTGGAAATATGGAAATATTGAAACTGTAAATATTTGGAAATATGGATTTTTGAAATTGATATCTTTAGAAAATTTGAAATTGATATTTTTGGAAGCTACTTTATATCTTTGAAAACTAAAATTTATATCTTTGGGAATTTGAAAAAATAGATACTTTGCATTTTATATTTTTAAAAACTTTGAAATTGATATCTTTAGAAAATTTGAAATTTACATCTTTGAAAACTACTTTATAATTTTGAAAACTGAAATTTATATGTTTAGAAATATGGAAATATGGAAACTGCAAATATTTGGAAATATTATTATGATTATTATTACAATTACTTCAATACTATCATAATAATCCAATTGTAGGTGCTAGAAAATAATTGACACTCAATTTCGCTAATTGAAAAATCTATAGATACGATGTGTAAATCTGCTATTTCAAACATGAATGATTTCTTTTTTTGTAACGTCACTTCCTTTTTATAATACATATATCAATCTGAAAGTCTCACTAACTGTCCGTTTTGATTTGTTATAACAAGAATTGTTCTTTTTGTGTAAAAATAAAACAAAACAAAAAATGGAAAAAAGAAGGAAAAATGACATTTATAAATAGTATAGACAATCAGAAAAACTACTGTGGGGCACTGACTTTGACCTATATAGGCCAGTCGGTAGAGAATAAAAACAGCCTTTTTCTGACAAAAATATTAACAGCAAACCGATTGTGCGATTACATAAAAAGCGATGCGTAGATTAATAGGTATATGTTTTTCACTCTAAACTCTGGTCCCTTTGCTTGTTATAAACAATTTAATGCCAAAAAAAATGGACTTTTTCGTCGTTTTTTGCTTATAACTTTTGAACCAATACAACAATGTCAATGCTTCAACGAGATAAAATGTAGTGATTAAAATACCTACAGAATGAGACCTGAAACGTCTGGATCGGATAATTAGAAACGGAGAAAAATCGGGATAACCGAAAAATTCAGTTTTTTCAAAAATTTATAACTCCGCCATTTTTTGAACTGAAGCGCTGACCTTATGGGAATAAGTAGCGGTTAATGTGTTCTTTATGTGTGATAAAATCAGAGATGGTCGGATAATTAGTTTTTTCACAATCGCGGTCCGAATTTTTCAGTGCGCTTTTTTCGGGTGGGTCTGTATGCGTTACCGTAAGACCGATTTTTATTTTTAAAAAAGATTTGAATACTTGAGGTTTTGTACCACAAAACCTCAACTATTCAAATCTTTTTTTAAAATAATTTAATGTTTTTCTTAAATGTTATTTTAAAATGTTATTTTAAAATTACATGTTATTTTAGCAATTTTATTTTAGCAATTAAAATGTTATTTTAAAAAAACATTAAATTGTTTTTAAAAAAATTTAAATAGTTGAGATTTTGTAGTACAAGATCTCCACTATTCAAATCTTTTTTAAAAATAAAAATCGGTCTTGTACTACAAAACCTCAACTATTCAAATCTTTTTTAAAAATAAAAATCGGTCTTACAGTAACGCATACAGACCCGCCCGAAAAAAGCGCATTGAAAAATTCGTACCGCGATTGTAAAAAAACTAATTATCCGACCATCTCTGATTTTTTCACACATAAAGAACACATTAATATTAGGGATACCGGAAAGTAATCAAAATTTTTTCAGAAACTAACTGTGGTGAGCTTATTGAAGAAATTTTGATTACTTTTCGGTACCCCTAGTATTTATTAAGTGTTTTTTTATTACGTACATATTTTACGCAATGTTTACTAATAGGTACTTTTACCTTATTTTAGTTATTTAAAAATTAGTATTTTCGTCGAAAGTCGAGAAATTTTTAGATTCGATCGAATCATGCAGAAAAAAATATACTTTGTAACGTGTAAAAGTTTCTGGATACATGCATTCTAGACTTGTATTGTCGCTGCGCCGTTGTTTTTTTCCTCACACATATAATAACAACCGTTTTTTAAACCTCGTCGCAGTCGTTTTTGGACAACTAAAGTGATAATAGTGATTCGCGAAACCTGCACATTAATAATTGTGATAATAATCATCGTCATCATCATTAAAAAAGTAATGATAGTAATAATAATATTAATAATAAAAAGGAACTTATACAATCCATGAAGTGCAATGCAGTGTTGTGTGTGTGTGCTTTCTTTTAAGGTTGGTTTCTTTATTTAATATTAATTTTCAATATCAATTTCCATTATGAAACCTTTCTTAGCCTCAAAACACAGCACGCTCTGTTTTGAGGTTATATCGTTCATTTCGACATTAATTCTTTGAAGTAGAGAATTAATGTTATTCATTAAATATTATTATAAATATTCAATAAACGCAATATAAAATTCCAATTTGCAACAGATTCATCTCATTGAGTGAGTAGAATCTGCTGCTTTCCTCAAAACGGATGCATATCCGCTTTGAGGTTATGTAGAATCATCATGCATATTTGGATCATGAAACATTAATTAGTCTGATAAATTCATATCCTATAGATTAATTGATGCTAATCAATTAACTCATCTATTTGTCATTCGACTCATTGAATGAGTCGAATCTGCTGTTATATTTTCCTTGGATCGGTTGCATCTCCCTGTCGAGGTTGTTTTCTTTATTTCTTTCCCAATCATCATGAATTCTTGGATCAATGATGATTGAGATTTTCAAGATATTTATTTTTATAATTATTATTTACGCTCTAGCAAGCTTGGCTTGCCGGAACGTTGCAATAAATATCTTTGGAAACTTAAATTTATACCTTTGTAAACTTTGAAACTTTGAAATTTATATCTTTGGAAATATGGAACTTTCAAATTGATGTCTTTGATAACTTTGAAATTTGTGTCTTTTGGAACTTTGAAACTTTGAAATTGATATTTGTAGAAACTTTGACATTCATATCTTCGGAAGTATGGAACTTTGAAATAAATATCTTTGAAATTTGTGTTTTTTAGAATTTTGGAACTTTGAAACTTTGAAATTTATATTTTTGGAAACATGGAAACTGTAAGTATTTGGAAAAGTGTATCTTTGGAAACTTTAAAATTGGTATCTTTAGAAACGTTGAAACTTTGAAATTTGTATCATTCGAAACTATAAATACTTGAAATTTATATCTTTGGAAATATAGAAACTTAAATAAATCAAATCAAATCAAATCAAACTTTGAATTTGAAATTTTTGTAAATACGGAAATATGGAAACTGTAAATATTTCAAAATTTGTATCTTTGGAAACTTGGATATTTGGAAATATGGAAATATGGAAACTGTAAGTATTTGGAAATTTGTATCTTTGGAAACTTTGAAATTTATATTTTTAGAAATTTTGAAATTTGTATCACTTGAAACTATGAATACTTGAAATATATATCTTCGGAAACTTTGAAACTTTAAAATTTATATCTTTAGAAATATGAAAACTTTGAAATTTATATTTTTGGAAATACGGAAATATGGAAACTATAAATATTTTGAAATTTGTGTCTTAGGAAACTTTGAAATTTATATCATTGGAAACTATGAATACTTGAAATTGATATCTTTGGAAATATGGAACCTTTGAAATTGATATTTTTGGAAATACGGTAATATGGAAACTGTAAATCTTTCGAAATTTGTTTCTTTGGAAACTTGGATATTTGGAAATATGGAAACTGTAAGTATTTCGAAATTTGTATCTTTGGAAACTTGGATATTTGGAAATATGGAAATATGGAAACTGTAAGTATTTGGAAGTTTGTATCTTTGAAAACTTTGACACTTTGAAATTTGTATCATTGGAAACTATGAATACTTGAAATTTATATCTTTGGAAACTTTGAAACTTAAAAATTGATCTTTAGAAATATGGAAACTTTGAAATTAATGTTTTTGGAAATACGGAAATATGGAAACTGTAAATATTTTGAAATTTGTATGTTTGAAATTTGGGTCTTAGGAAATTTTGAAATTTATATCATTGGAAACTATGAATACTTGAAATTTATATCTTTGGAAATATGGAAACTTTAAGTATTTGGAAATTTGTATCTTTGGAAACTTTGAAATTTATATTTTTAGAAATTTTGAAATTTGTATCATTGAAAACTATGAATACTTGAAATTTATATCTTTGGAAACTTTGAAACTTAAAAATTTATCTTTAGAAATATGGAAACTTTGAAATTGATGTTTTTGGAAATACGGAAATATGGAAACTGTAAATATTTTGAAATTTGTATGTTTGAAATTTGTGTCTTAGGAAATTTGTATCTTTGGAAACTTTGAAATTTATATTTTTAGAAATTTTGAAATTTGTATCATTTGAAACTATGAATACTTGAAATGTATATCTTCGGAAACTTTGAAACTTTAAAATTCATATCTTTGGAAATATGAAAACTTTGAAATTTATATTTTTGGAAATACGGAAATATGGAAACTGTAAATATTTTGAAATTTGTATGTTCGAAATTTATGTCTTAGGAAACTTTGAAATTTATATCATTGGAAACTATGAATACTTGATATTTATATCTTTGGAAATATGGAAATATGGAAACTGTAAATATTTCGAAATTTGTATCTTTGGAATCTTGGATATTTGGAAATATAGAAACTAAGAATTTATTTATTTATTTATTTATTTATTCGTTTATGCCCTTGACGTGTCATGGGGCAAATCACGGAAAAGCAGGTGTTTTGAACATTGCAATCATTACAGAGAGAAAAAAGTAAGAACAAGCTAATTACAAAGCGTGAAAGTATACAAAGAAAAAATAATGATATCAGTAATAGAAATGATGTGGTGAAGATTATGAAAATTATGATGACAATGAAAACAATAATAACAATTGCGATAATAAAGGCTGAGGCTGATGGCTGAAGGCCGAGAGGCCTGGCCAGAGCAAAGCGATGTGAATACCTTGCAAATTTTGTGGGAAGTTAAGTGACGAAAGTGAATTGAAAGAGTTAGATGAGTAGGAATGGGTGAAGTCAGTAAGTGTTGTGTTCATGGATCTCGTTATTTAGTAGGTTGGTGTAAAATTCAGTGCGGAAGATGGCAAGGGAGGACGCAGAACGGATCGTGGGTGACAGCGAGTTCCAGTCGTAGGCTGCGGAGACGCTAAATGAGTTGCGGTAGTACTCAGTACGGAAGCGAGGAACCAGCAAGTCAAGCCCGTACCGGATCAATCGTTGGGAATGCCTGACTTGATTATGATCTTGAATGATTGAGAAACGATTCCCCAAGTAGGATGGCCTGCCGGATTGTATGAGTTGGAATAGGAAGCAGCACGAAAAGTATCGCCTCCTATTGGCAACGGAAATCCATCCCAGACGGTTGAGCCGGTAAGGGGTGACATGTTCGTCCCTACCAAGGTCGAATATAAATCCAAGAATTGACAAGTCGTTGAAGTCTAATATTAAGCACAGCAGAGATACCACGGTAAACCAAGCAGCAATAGTCGATAATAGGAAAGACAAGAGCCATGACGAGCTTACTGCGTAGTTCAGTGGAGAGAACGTTGCGACGATATTTTAAGCGGTACAGAGTGGAGTTGACCTTGTTGGAAATGAGAAGTGTGTGGCTCCTCCATGACAGATCGCGAGAGAACATTACACCCAGATTCCTGATCTCACTGACCCAGGGTATGGCAACACCATTGAGGATGATCTTGGGGAGAGAGTCGTAGTTTAGGCGAGGTACAAGACCAGTGCTGCTAAAAATAATGGCCCGGGTTTTAATGAGATTCAACTGCAAACAGTTGGCACTGGCCCAGTCGGCAATGGCCTGTGCGTCGGAAGTGAGACGCAGGATCCCGGTATGGAGTTCAGCTGGGTGAAAGGAATTGTAGATTTGCGTATCGTCTGCAAAGATGAGATGCTTGGAATGGACGAGAACTGAAGGAAGGTCATTTATGAAAATGGTGAAGAGGAGAGGGCCCAGTACTGAACCTTGAGGAACGCCGGATGTAATGCGAGACCACTCGGAGTGACCACCATTGTCGTCTAAAACGGCCTGAGACCGACCGGAAAGATAGCTATGGAACCAGCGTAGGGCGGAAGGCCCTAGGCCGATTGTAGCAAGCTTGACTAGCAGATGGTGGTGGGGGACAGTATCAAAAGCCTTTGAAAAGTCAAATAGGATTAATATGGTAGCCTTCCCCTCGTCGATGCCTCTGCGGATGTCCTCGCCCAGCTTAATGAGAGCAGTTTGAGTACTGAAGCCCTCACGGAAGCCTGATTGGAAGGGATCAAGTAGATCGTGATCAGTGAGGAAGCGCGTGATCTGATTGTGCACCAACCGTTCGAGGAGCTTGGAAAGTGTACAAAGCAGAGCGATAGGGCGAGTGTCAGAGGGTGAAACAGGTCTTCTGACTTTGCTGAGAGCTCTGATAAGAGCTTGTTTCCAGGCAGAGGGAAAAGAGGAGGTAGAAAGGGACACGTTGAAGAGGTGGGTAATGAAGGGGATGGTGGAAGGAGAGGTAAGGCGAATTTCGTGGAGAGAGAGCGAGTCAGGGCCCCGAGAGGAGGAGCTAGGTTTGGTCGATTTGAGAGCGATGAGTATGTCAGAGGGGAGAATAGGTTGGAAGGAGAGGGAAGGGGATGAAGATGAAGATGGTGAACATCGAGTGAGGCAGATAAGGTCAACCTCGCTGGAGGTGCATGGAGGTGAGAGACAGCAGACAGAAGAGAAGTGACGGTTTAGAGTAGATGGGGAAAAATGATGAAGAGGAGAAGAGCTGGAACGGCGTACAAGCCCGAGGCTGCCCAGCAGCCTCCAGAGCGAAGCGGGGTCGGTGTGAGTGGCAATGGTCCCTCGTACGACGGCTGCTTTGGCAGTTTTGATGTCCCGACATAGTGTGTCGCGACAGGAACGATAGAGAGCCCACTTTGCAGTACTACCGGAGCGTTTAGCAGCTTTGTAAAGGGAGCTTTTAGACTTGATTCGTCTGAGGAGGTTGCGATTAAGCCAGCGGGGACGATGTTTGATAGGCGCGATAGAACGAACAGGCGCATGAAGGTCAAGAGAAGATTTAATAATGAGGTTAAGGGATGAGGTAAGTGAATCCACGTCAGAGGTGAGTGAGGAGGAAAGAGCAGAAGAGAGTGACTCAGTAAGGGTGGATTGAAAGCGATCGGGGTCGAAACGACCGAAATCACGACGAATGTGAGATGAGAAAGGTTCAGCGACAAAGCGTACAGAGTATTTGATAGTAACTAGATCGTGACCGCCAATAAAGGGAGAGTCGGATTGATAGCAAGACAGTAAACGGCAGGAATCGTCGAGGATGAATAGGTCAAGCCACGAGTCAGAATGTGAAGTGTGGAAGGTAGATAATGAAGGGACGAGGAAGAGAGAATAGGAGAAGATGAATTCACGGAGAAGGACAGTGTCATGGTTCATGGAGAGCATGTTGCAGTTGAAGTCTCCGGTTAGAATTATACTGTCATAAGAGGGGAGAAATCCTCCAAGGTCGAGAAAGAAGTTAGTTAGTGGCAGGGAGTTGGGTCTCTTATAGACAACGGAGAGTAGGAGAGGCTTGGACCCATGATGCGAAATTTCAAGAATAATATATTCAGGATGATTGGTGAAGATTGAGTCTGATGCAGAGAGAACCTTAACGGAGAGTGAATCATGTACGAAGCAAGCCACTCCACCCCCAATCTTACCCTCTCTGTCGTTTCTAAAGAGACGATAGTTCGGAAGATGGACCATGCGATCGTCAACTCCACTATGTAGCCAGGTCTCCGTGATAGCGATAATGTGCGAAAAATTAGACATGAAGTATGATTCTATATATTCGAAGTGTCCTAGGAGGGAATTGGCATTAAAGTTAGAAATAGAGATATGGTTGAGAGAAGGTGAAGTAGAAAGAGGCTGATTGTGAGACATAGCGGGATGAGATGATGGAAGGTTTGATCGTCATGACAGTTTGTCTAGGTCTGAGGGGGATTCAATGGTTATGAGGGGAGCGCCCTCCTGGAGACGGGCATAGATTTTCCCGGATCGGGTCCAGACAAACCGACAACCACATTGCTTAGCCCTGGCCTTGGCTGAACGCAGTAAGCTGTACGTGGTGCTATCGAGCATCTCGTTTATGAGAATTCTGCCCTTGCCAAGAGAGGAATCAACTTCGCTGAGATCGAGGGAACCTTTGGCGATTTTAGCTGTAATGATATGGCTCTTGGCAAGAGCAGACTTCAGCGTAACGATGATGGATTCTTTAGGCGGCGCAGGTGAAGCGGAAGAAGAAGTAGAAGCGACGGCGGAGGAGATGCCCTTCCTTCTGACGACCCGGGTCTCTATGACGTCAGTAATCCATGCTGAAGATCCGAGGCAAGAGAGGATAGAGTTGATAAGCGGCAGCGGTGCAGCAGCGACAGTGGATGGCACGCCGGAAATGATTATCTCTCGGGAAGCCCTGTCAGCAGGTGGAGAAGTGCGCGCGGCGATATGAGAGTCAGATGGCGGAGCAGACGGTAGAGGCGTGCGTACACAAGACTCTAGAGCAGTGAGACGAGTGTTGAAGTCATCTAGGCGAGACAATTGTGCATGCAGGGCCTGGAGATTGGCGTGCACATCGGAGTTTGTACGGTCTTGGCGTTCAATATAGGCACGCATTGTCGTCTCGGATGCCTCTAGTTTACTGAGGATAAGAGTGAGCTTGTCACTGTCAGAGAGCTTAGAGGCAGGCGAATTGGTGGGAGTAGCTGGCGATGGGCAGTCGGTGTCGAGGGCACGGTAGACGTTAGATTGGGCGGCTGGTGACGTAGGCTCTGACGTAGTAACCGGCGACAAGCGAGGAGCGAGAGTAGGCCTGCTGATCGCAGTCGCTGGTGTTGTTGAAATTGAGGATAGTAATGTTGACCACGCTGCTGCCGAATAGACGGTCCGCGGGAACACAGATGCGAGCGGTGAGAGTGTAGACCGAGTAGAGGTGGTGGTGGTGGTAGTAGCGGCTGTTGAAGTCGGCACAGAGCAGATCGTGGAACCACTGGGCAGACCGCTATGTGACGTAGACATGGTAGTTGGAGCGGTCTGAGATAATGAGAATGGCGAAGGTTCAGCCTGAGCAGCGATAGAGACGTTAGAAATGTTTCCAGCTGACAATAACCCGGGAAGGTGTTTGAGGCAACAGGGCTCAGTGACCTTAAATCTTTGTAGCTGAATCTTAGCGCAGCTGCAGTGATAGGAGATGGAACAATCAGGGCAGGTGACGAAGGCTTTCCTGAGTCCACCTCCACACTTATGGCAGGCTGTGTTGGACATGAGCCGAGGCCAAAGTGCCCGAAGAGGACCGATTTGGAGGTCCGGTTGACGAAAGATACTAGGTACCGGCGCGTAAGACAGCGGAAAGTCACGATCAGTAACGAGGATAGTCGATGAGAACTATGCTAGCACTGAGAACGCCGAAGAAAAGAAGTGACGAGTAATTAAAAAGTTAAATAAAACAGGCCACATACACAGCACTGAGTAATGATTTGCTGGAAGCGAAGCACTTACACTAGTCAATTTAGTTATGAGCACAGTGAGAATTTAGCTGACGTTTAATCGCATTTAGATGATAAGAAGAACGGAGACGAAATTTGCCACTGTCACGTTTGGGACTCTCCCACTCCAAAGGAGAATTTGGAAATTTGTATCTTTGAAAACTTTGAAACTTTGAAATTTGGATCATTGGAAACTATGAATACTTGAAATTTATATCTTTGGAAACTTTGAAACTTTAAAATTGATCTTTAGAAATATGGAAACTTTGAAATTGATATTTTTGGAAATACGGAAATATGGAAACTGTTAATATTTCGAAATTTGTATCTTTGAAATTTGTGTCTTAGGAAACATTAAAATTTATATCCTTGGAAATATCGAAACTTTGATATTGATATTTATGGAAATACGGAAATATGGAAAGTAAATATTTCGAAATTTGTATCTTTGAAAACTTGGATATTTGGAAATATGGAAATATGGAAACTGTAAGTATTTGGAAATTTGAATCTTTGGAAACTTTGAAACGTTAAAATTTATATCTTTAGAAATATGGAAACGTTGAAATTGATATTTTTGAAAATACGGAAATATGAAAATTGTAAATATTTCGAAATTTGTATCTTTGAAATTTGTGTCTTAGGAAACTTTAAAATTTATATCTTTGGAAATATGGAAACTTTGAAATTGATATTTTTGGAAATACGGAAATATGGAAACTGTAAATATTTCGAAATTTGTATCTTTAAAATTTGTGTCTTTAGAAACTTAGATATTTGAAAATATGGAACTTTGAAATTGATGTTTTTAGAAACTTTGAAACTTTAAATTTTGTATCTTTGGAAACTTTGAATATTTGGAAATATGAAAACTTTGAAATTTGTATCTTTGGAAGTATGAAAACTTTGTATATTTGGAAATGTTGGAATTTGCGAATTTGGTAATTTAGAAATTTAAAAATTTGGGAATTTGGAAATTTAGAAACTTGGAAATTTGGATATTTGGAACTTTGGATCTATTAATATTATTTTAATGGTACTTGTTAGTATATAGATGTTCATTTTTACGTGACATGAGAGTTTGGAATTGTGATTAGTACCAGAGGCGTCCAAAGAGTCGTGGGCTGGGATTTCGAATTACTTATTAGCACCAGAGGCGTCCAAAGAGACGTGGGCTGGGATTTCGAATTACTTATGAGTACCAGAGGCGTCCAAGGAGACGTGGGCTGGATTTTCGAATTAGTTGTAAGTACCAGAGGCCTCCAAAGAGATGTGGGCTGGGATTTCGAATTAGTTGTAAGTACCAGAGGCGTCCAAAGAGATGTGGGCTGGGATTTCGAATTACTTATTAGCACCAGAGGCGTCCAAAGAGACGTGGGCTGGGATTTCGAATTACTTATGAGTACCAGAGGCGTCCAAAGAGACGTGGGCTGGATTTTCGAATCAGTTGTAAGTACCAGAGGCGTCCAAAGAGACGTGGGCTGGATTTTCGAACTACTTATTAGTACCAGAGGCGTCCAAAGAGACGTGGGCTGGATTTTCGAATTAGTTGTAAGTACCAGAGGCGTCCAAAGAGACGGGGGCTGGATTTTCGAATTAGTTGTAAGTACCAGAGGCGTCCAAAGAGATGTGGGCTGGGATTTCGAATTACTTATTAGCACCAGAGGCGTCCAAAGAGACGTGGGCTGGGATTTCGAATTACTTATGAGTACCAGAGGCGTCCAAAGAGACGTGGGCTGGATTTTCGAACTACTTATTAGTACCAGAGGCGTCCAAAGAGACGTGGGCTGGATTTTCGAATTAGTTGTAAGTACCAGAGGCGTTCAAAGAGACGTGGGCTGGATTTTCGAATTACTTATGAGTACCAGAGGCGTCCAAAGAGACGTGGGCTGGGATTTCGAATTACTTATGAGTACCAGAGGCGTCCAAAGAGACGTGGGCTGGATTTTCGAATCAGTTGTAAGTACCAGAGGCGTCCAAAGAGACGTGGGCTGGATTTTCGAACTACTTATTAGTACCAGAGGCGTCCAAAGAGACGTGGGCTGGATTTTCGAATTAGTTGTAAGTACCAGAGGCGTCCAAAGAGACGGGGGCTGGATTTTCGAATTAGTTGTAAGTACCAGAGGCGTCCAAAGAGATGTGGGCTGGGATTTCGAATTACTTATTAGCACCAGAGGCGTCCAAAGAGATGTGGGCTGGGATTTCGAATTACTTATGAGTACCAGAGGCGTCCAAAGAGACGTGGGCTGGATTTTCGAACTACTTATTAGTACCAGAGGCGTCCAAAGAGACGTGGGCTGGATTTTCGAATTAGTTGTAAGTACCAGAGGCGTTCAAAGAGACGTGGGCTGGATTTTCGAATTACTTATGAGTACCAGAGGCGTCCAAAGAGACGTGGGCTGGATTTTCGAATTAGTTATAAGTACCAGAGGCGTCCAAAGAGACGTGGGCTGGAATTTCGAATTAGTTGTAAGTACCAGAGGCGTCCAAAGAGACGTGGGCTGGATTTTCGAATTACTGATTAGTACCAGACGCGTCCAAAGAGACGTGGGCTGGATTTTCGAATTACTGATTAGTACCAGAGGCGTCCAAAGAGACGTGGGCTGGATTTTCGAATTACTGATTAGTACCAGAGGCGTCCAAGGAGACGTGGGCTGGGATTTCGAATTACTTATTAGCACCAGAGGCGTCCAAAGAGACGTGGGCTCGGATTTCGAATTACTTATGAGTACCAGAGGCGTCCAAAGAGACGTGGGCTGGATTTTCGAATTAGTTGTAATTACCAGAGGCGTCCAAAGAGACGTAGGCTGGAATTTCGAATTACTTATTAGTACCAGAGGCGTCCAAAGAGACGTGGGCTGGGATTTCGAATAACTCATGAGTACCAGAGGCGTCCAAAGAGACGTGTGCTGGATTTTCGAATTAGTTGGAAGCATTTTGTGCGCGCCGCTTATAAGCGGCGCTCGTACCCACAGGTCATTTTGTGCGCGCCGCTTATAAGCGACACTGGAAGCGAAAGGGTTACGATTTAATCACCTCTACGTAACAAGATTTTTCAATCTTAGAAGTTACGCGTTGGTGATGAAATCTATATTACCGACCGTTGCATTTGTTGAAAAGCAAATTTCACATGATAAGAGCTTCGCTAGTTTACTGTATTACCGACCGCAGTTACAGTATACCAGAATGTCTGAGTTCGCAATCGTCTCCAGCATCCTCTTAAGGGGGAACAACAGTGTGACAGTAGTAGAAATAGGCAATATTTTTGATATTTTTTTTTATTCACTCATATACTCTACAAATGTCAGTTTTAAAGGGTTAAAGAATACGTACCTTGAACATCGTGTAAACATTTTTTTTATAAAGAAATATATATTTTGTAGTTGGTTACTGTAAATACGCTGCACGGAAGAGGCGCCTTACTGGTTGTCATCATAACTCGCCTATTGATGATCCGAAAATCAAAAGAAAAAAACTGTTTTAATCTATATTAGTATGGCTTCAGTTAAGCGTACGGCTTTTTTTATATATTCATATTTACTATTTCTTTTTCTCTCTGAAAGGAAGAATTTCTTGGTTTTTTTTTGTGAATTTTCTTTGGAGAATTGCAATTTTATCAATAATTCGTTTTTCAAAAATTGGGTACGCTTAACTGAAGCCATACTAATGTAGATTAAAACAGTGTTTTCCTTTTGATTTTCAGATCATCAATAAGTGAATTATGATGACAACCAGTAACGCGCCTCTTCCGTGCAACGTATTTCGCTTTCGTGATCGTTGCAATCAATGTCGATAAATGTTGTCGATTCTTCTTCATCATCTGTAAACATATATAATAACAATATATTAAGAGACATGTATGGTAATTGTATAAAAAAAGTAACATATTTGTGATAATTAACCACGCAAGCGCAAGATTTTAACAAAAGTTAGAATTTTAATTTAAATAAGTTTGCATGCTATAGCACGAAATCGTTTTAAATATTATTAAAATTTATATTTAATTTGCAAGTTATAATGATAAAATGAAAAAGAAAATAACAAAAAATTTCCCCTAAAATGGGAAAATGTTAGTATAATATAAAAATTATACTAACATTTCCCCATTTTAGGGGAAATTTTTTATTATTTTCTTTTTGATTTTATCAATATAACTTGCAAATTAAATATAAATAAAATCAAAAAGAATATAAAAAAAATTTTCCGCATTATAGTGTAGATTTGTTATTTTCTTTTTGATTTTATCAATATAACTTGCAAATTAAATATAAATTGTAATAATATTTAAAACAATTTCGTGCTATAGCATACAAACTTATTAAAATTAAAATTCTAATTTTTGTTAAAATCTTGCGCTTGCGTAGTTAATTATTACAAAGAGACAAAACACGTCAAGTGAGCACCCATAAAAACCACTAGGTCGTCGATTTTTACGAAACATGAATCAAATGAATGCTTATACCATTACTAAACATACCGTCAAAGGATTTTGCAGAAATTCAATTTTTATTATTGATACGTACGTTTAAATATTTGAATCACTTTTAATTAACAAATTATTTACTCGGACAATTTTCAACGAAACGTTATGGAAAGTTTATGAGAGGTTCATTAAAGTTCATATTTTTAAATAAAATAAACAGTATTTATAAATTTATTTATTTACCTATTTATTTATAAGAAATTAATAAACAATTGAATTTTTAATAATGTTCTCATGCTTTGATTTTTTTGATTTTGGGCGCCAAATATTCCTCCGACCTTCAGTTTTAAGAAACCGCAAAAAAATTTGACTCCCGTTGTCATTTGGGTAATTACAACTGAACAGTTACAATTACCCAAATGACTAAAAATCCCCCAAAGAAGAAGTTACGCTCAGGCGTTCGAGCGTAGAGTAAACTTGAATCAAAGAAAATTGATGCCGAGTTACAGAATATATCAGGGAGTCAAATTTTTTTGCGGTTTCTTAAAACTGAAGGTCGGAGGAATATTTGGCTCCCAAAATCAAAAAAATCAAAGCATGAGAACATTATTAAAAATTCAATTGTCTATTAACTTGTTATAAATAAATAGGTAAATAAATAAATTTATAAATACTGTTTATTTTATTTAAAAATATGAACTTTAATGAACCTCTCATAAAATTTCCATAACGTTTCGTTAAAAATTGTCTGAGTAATTAATTTTTCAATTAAAAGTGATTCAAATATTTAAGGATGTTCTGGATCTATATAAAAACGTTCAGAAATTCTTGAAACGTTAACAGAACATAGTTTTTATTACATTAAAGCAATTATCAAAGTTTGGGTTCGATTCACTTCACCGTTTAAAAATTATGGCAATTTAAAGTTTGTACATTTTAACACGCCTTCTTATGGAGAATTTATAAAATTCCACTTCAAATCGTATTTAAACCTTGAAAAAACGTTGTCAGAGACTCCAATTTTTTTCTATATATAGTAAAAACTATGTAATTAATTAATACACAAAATTTATTAATGTTCACTAAACAGTTAAAGAGAAAACAATTATAAACTACCAGAAAATGTCAGATTTATCACGTCACCATCTAACTAGTATGGAAACGTGGCAACAATGTAGACAACTGACTATAGGGAGTATCGTCTATAATGCAGACGATGATTGCACGCGACGTTTAAATATTGCCATTTTTCACTTCCTTCTTCATTGTTTCCAGTTGTATTTGAGGTTATCTTTGGTTTTCTACTTTTTAAACCATTTTGCTGTTGAGCAAGCCGACACAAATAAACTTTCTTTGTCACTATTTTACCCTTCCAACGGTAGGTTTCCGTTTTTGAAATATCAGACATTATAACTGATTTATTACGTAATACTTATTTGGATAAATTATGGCGCTCACACACAAAATCACAATTTCTCTATTTCGAAGCTTGACTACCATAACCTATACCTACACGACAGTACTGCCAACTCTCAAATGAAATAATATAACTGAGTACAGTGTTGTCACGTTTATTGTTATTATCAAAACATTATTTTATACAAATTTGAGGTGTTTATTTTCAACAGTAATCATAAATATTGCTTTCTGAAGTATTTTTGATTTATTTAAATATTTATTTTTAACTTTTTATTATGTAATTTTCTATATTCGACATCACAAATTTATTTTCTTCCATTTGAAATCAGGGGGTAGAGTCACTCACAAGAGTCACTTACAATTTTTTCTAATATTAAGAAAACTTGATTAAAAAGCCAATATAAGAAGCAATTCACTAATTAAAGAAAAGCTTTCTGAATTAATCTATATTTTTAATACAAAATATACTCATAAATGGCCTTCATTGTCAATAGGTTGACGGATTTCGAATTTTATGTACTTTTGTCGTCGATTGTACCTCCAGAACATCCTTAAACGTACGTATCAATAATAAAAATTGAAATTTTGCAAAATCCTTTGAGGGTATGTTTTGTAATGGTATAAGCATTCATTTGATTCATGTTTCGTAAAAATCGACGATCTAGTGGTTTTTGGGGGTGCTCACTTGACGTGTTTTGTCTCAAATATGTTACTTTTTTTATACAATTATCTTACATGTCTCTTAATATGTTGTTACTATATATGTTTACAGATGATAAAGAAGATTCGACAACATTTACTGACATCGATTGTAGCGATCACGAAAGCGAAAATGAGTTTGAGGGCGGGGAATGGGAAGACGAAATATAATAAATTTACTTAATTTACTAAAATAAAAGTTAAATTTTTTTATATAATTACTAGTAAAACCTATTTTCCATTATCTCCCCTTTTCAGCAGGAAACTTAAAAATTTGCGTTACATGAATTGTTCGCGATCGCGAAAGGTAAGGGGGGAGCGAAGCTGAGCCGGGACCCACCGGACAGTCTCCCTCTCCCAGAGCTGGTCCCTACTCGCAGCGTCTCCCATCTCGCAGCGATCTCATCGAGCACGATATCGGTGAGATCGTTGCCGTTCCAGTCAGTCGCTCGCTCGACCCGAGCCCCTACAGACGGGGACTCTATGTATGCTTTTAGGCTACAAACGTAAGTTTTGTTGTCCCAACCATCCATACCTTTTCCCACGAGGCGTTCTCGTGATTGTAGAGTTAGTGCGGTGTTCGCACTTCCTTTAATCAATAAGTTTTGATATTGAAAATTTTAATTCAAAAACGTTTGAATCAAATTTTAATGTTTTGCTGATGTGTACAATTTGGCCAAGCTTCGGTCCTATCTAGATTGGTCACCATTCGGCTACAGATCTTTCCCCAATATTTGGTTAACAATCGGCCCAATATCAATATGCCAATTCTCAGTTACTTATTTCGGTCCAACAATTGGCCTGAAGTAGGTTCACCGATCATTGGGTTGTTTAGCTGTAACCGAGAATCGGTTCAAGATCGAATAATTGAGACTCAATTGCCAACTTTGGACCGATTATTGGCGTAACGATAATCCCCCTAAAAAACACCTCTGGTGCAAAAAAGTCGAGACAAGTTCATCTATGAAAAGGAGCTCTCTACAAAAGTTGTGAAATCTGATAACATTCGATAAGCTCGTTTTTTCCATTATGTCAATACGAAGTAATTACAAAATGGAAAGAATTTTTTCTGTTTACGTGTTTAGAACCGGTATTGAACTTGTCGGGCCCCGAACCCAAACGATAAGCAATAATTATCTTACAATTTAATTTATTTTTACCGCATTATGAATTAGTACAAAGAAATTACAACGTCCTTATAACTTTATTTCTCTTTGACAACTAATATTTTCAAGTTACCGGTGATGTAATCACTAGCCTACGTATAATTTTTATACGAGCGCCATCTACAATCGAAATCAATGGTATAATCAGGAGGCAATAGTGCGATAACAGCAGTTCAAGTATTACCTAACCTCACTTTTGTTCATTACTAAGAATTTTTAGCCAACCATGATATGATCACTGATTTACGAATAAATTCAGTATGCACGCCACTAAAATTAATTAATTGTAACTAAAATTAATTATGCAGTCATGAAGCAGTGACTAGACGGCGGGAAACAAAATCGACATAACCTCACATTTCTTATTAAAATGTGATGTATGATCGTAATATGTTAACAAAACAAATGAATAAATTCAAAATAACTCCTGAACTGATTGTGGAATACAGTTAACACAATAAAACATATATAGACTATTCGAAACTGAGCTATTCGGAATTGCTGAATGGCGCAGTTGACTAAGCGGCATGTCTAAAACGGTCATCACTTGGAAGGTTCCTGGTTCGAATCCCATTCATTACTTGGAGTTTTTTTCGGAAGTAAGTAATATAGTATGAATTTGAATCTTACATCAATGAATAAATTAAACTCTAATTACTGATTATGTGATAGCGGCACACCAGTAACAACGGATAAAACGACGATAAATCTGAAGGGAGGGAGGGGTGAGAAAATAATTTTTTTATTGTACTGGCTAATACTAAATTAAAACTTAATTTGGTTAGGCAGTGGTGAGCTAACCGCGATATTCAATTTCCACTCGGGTATAAGGGAAGACTATTTATTAACTATAAACTTATAAAGGAATATAGCATAGGCCCTGTATTTTCATTTAATAATGGCCCTACATATAATGAGAATCTTGGGCCAATAAATTTGGCCAATATCGGTACCACATTTGTAGTTAATCGTGGCCCTATATGAAATTTCAATCTTCTGCGATAAAAGGAATCCATTGTCGGCCTTAGATAAGAAACCGAGTCTCCGCCGAAGTTATCATCCAATGGTCGCTGATAAATTGCCCCAATATCGGTCGCCAATATCGGCATCGCGGCAAGCGATATTGGGCCGACCCTTGGCCTATTTGTAAAACCCTGTACGGGTATGGGCAAAAAGTCTATCCGATTGATAGACTTTTTGCCGTCTATCCGATGGATAGACTTTTTGCCATCTATCCGATGGATAGACTTTTTGCCCTCTATCCGATGGATAGACTTTTTGCCCATTTCCCAAAATTTTTTTAACAAAAATAAGGTTTCATTCGATTTTCCAAGCGTGGCCGGTGTTCTGAATGTGTTTCTTAATTTTAAAAGGTGATATTTTTCTGTTTTTATGAGACTTATGGACTGTCACGGTCTGTGTACCGCCATCTTGTCGGTCTATTGTCGGTTCCAGAGGACTATTCGATTGAATATCGAATTATAAATTTTATAACATTTTTCTCGACGATTGCAAATTTCCGGAAGTGTAAAAACTGCGGTGGTGAAGTGAAATTTCAAACGAGTGCAACGCGTAGATTAGGTTTTAAAATTGTGTGACAACTGCGACGATCACGAAATTCCATCCTGCTCGTAGGTTGGCAACACGTATAAAAAAAACAGGTTGATATTTGTAATGAGGTTTCTTGGCCGCGGATCGGCGGTTGCTCGAAAATTCTTTCTAAAAAAGCTGTTGCCGAAAAAAAGAAAGAAGTCAGTGATAAAAGCGATGTACGTGACGGAAGAAGACGAAAAGCGCGTGGACACGGCTGAGCGCCGCGCTCAATCTAACACTCGTGAAACAATATTATCGCGAAGACGTCACTAAATTGGAATTTTAGAAGCAGCTACGTCTGCAGAAGGATTGTTGTATGTGCCGAGCATCGATGACTCAATTTAAAGGTAATAAATTGTACTTTATCTAACAAGGAAGGTACCTGAGGTGTACCTCACCGATTTTGATGAAATTTTAGTATGTTATAGTTCGTGAAAAAATAATCGACACGTATTTTTTCCTATCGGCGGTAAAAGACTTTTAAGGGGTGAAAACCACCCTCAAAGTTGACCCCAAAAGACGTTTTTTTGATATATTTCGGCCCCTAATGAATATTTTGCGATGGGACAAAATGGAAAATGTTCCTTGCGAAAAACGCTAGTTAACAGATGTTTTTTTGGCTATCGGGGTTGCGACCCCTATTTTTTATTTTGGAAAAACGTTTTTTTTCATTGATGTACTCACTCTAAAAAATCAATTTTAGCCTTAAAAAATTAGAAAAAAATATTTTTGTAAATAAAATAAAATAATTAAGTTGACATATTTCAGGATTTTGCGAAAAACCACCCCTACATCCCTTCACTACTGTTTAAGACGAATATCCATTTATAACAATGAAAAGCATATTTATTTAAGCATAAGATCGCTTCATGCGATCTGAATATTATTCTGTATCAATTACGAGAGTGCAATGACATTTTCGAGCAAAAAAGAATTATAGGGTGACAAATTTCCACCCCCAAATAACTTTATCCACATGTATCTCAGCTCCTAATGAATATTTTGCGATGGGACCAAATGGAAAATGTTTCTTATGAAAAACGCTAGTTTATGGATGTTTTTCAGACTATTGGGGTTGCAACCCCTATTTCTTATTTTGGAAAAACGTTATTTTCACTAATATGTTCACTGTAAAAGATTAGTTTAGCCTCGAAAAATAAGAAAAAAATATTTTTATAAATAAAATAAAATAATTCAATTGACGTATTTCAGGATTTTGCATAAAATCACCCCTACAAATCGTTCACTACCTCTTAAAGCGAATATTTACTTGTAACAATAACAGAACATTTCTCACATGAAACATACTCTCTGTGTGAGCTAATTATTATTTTCTATCAAGTACGATAATGCAATGACATTTTCGAACAAAAAAGAATTATGGGGTGACAAATTTTCACCCCCAAATAACTTTTTTTTATATATCTCGGCTCCTAATGAATATTTTGAGATGGGACCAAATGGAAAATGTTTCTTATGAAAAACACTAGTTTATGGATGTTTTTCAGACTATTGGGGTTGCAACCCCTATTTTTTATTTTGGAAAAACGATATTTTCACTAATATGTTCACTGTGAAAGATCAATTTAGCCTCGAAAAATAAGAAATAAATATTTTTGTAAATAAGAGAAAATAATTCAATTGACATATTTCAGGATTTTGCACAAAATCATCCCTACAAATCGTCCATTACCTTTAACGCGAATATTCATTTGTAACAATAACAGCGCATTTCTCCTATGAAACATACTCTCCATGTGACCTAAATATTATTTTCTATCAAGTACGATAGTGCAACGATATTTTCGAACAAACAAGAATTATGGGGTGACAAATTTCCACCCCCAAATAACTTCTTTTTTATATATCTCGGCCCCTAATGAATATTTTGAGATAGGACCAAATGGAAAATATTTGTTATGGAATGCACGTAGCCTCGGTTTTTATTTCTATAAACTGAAGTACATAGAAGCTTATGGAGTTTATAGAGTACGGTGTAGTGGTACGATATTCCCTTATATCTTTGTATACTTTACGCTGTTGGATTTATTTGTAAGGTAGGTGACTAATTAAGTGATTAATTTTTAATTACTTTTATTATCAAACTGTAAATATGAAATAACAGAACTAATTTTGTTGTAAATTATATGTTCTACATTTTTCGTTTGAAATATATTAGTCTACAAGGTTTTGACAAAATAGTAATCTTCATAGAAATGTTGGAACATAATGATTTTTTACATCATTTGCATCGTACAATAGCTGGAATCGCCCATTTTATTCATATTTAATTTTTAAGATTTTGAATAATTTTTCGAAAAATAAATTTTATAAAAATTTTTTATACAGAAGTTGCAGGGTTTAATGTGGAGTATAAAACTGTAGTAAAAAATTTGATCTTGAGCGGCGTTTTCAAGATCGAATCATGGTCAACTTTGATTTTTTAAATGGAAAACTTTTTAAAATTATTTATCAAAAAATTGTATATGAATATATAAAGTGACTATAAATTATATCTATACATATATATAATTATTGTTATTATTATCATTATTATATTTTTTAAAATTATTTTCATAGTTTTTTTAATTTTCAAATTTTGAACAGTAATGGTAATCTTCGAAAAAGTGTTTGAAACACAATGACTTTTTGCACCAAACACAACGAATTATAACAACATTTCTGCAACCTTCGATTTCGCAATGCGTTTTGCAGTTATCTCCAAAACCAAAATTTACAGCATTATCAAATTCTTCAGGTTTTTCATTAATATAACTGCTTTTATACCAAGAATATTTCCAAAGATTTGTATATCTTGGCGAAGAAAGTTGATTATGTACTAATAATTGTAGCTTAATAATATTATTCCTCACATGCAAGTTCATATCGTAATTCATTAGTATAACATTATCTGAAAAATGCCGAACAAAGTTTTTCCAAATACGGAAACTAAATACATCAAGAGGTTACATTTTTCCTGTTGTTCCACTTGAAATTTTTTTTATATTTATAATTTTATTTGCTGGTGTTGCAGCTTCTGCAACTTTAGGACAGTGACCACTCCACGAATCGAGTAACAGTATACTATTCAATCCCACGTTTGGAAAAAATACATTCTCCAGCCAATCTTTAAAGTGATCTGAAATTAAAAATTACTTATTTAGCCATTTCATAATTACAATACAATTAGATAAATATTCCTACATTAATACCTGAAGTAAGTTTTCCAGATTTTGATGCTCTCGTGTATACATTTTTAGGTCTAAATAGATTAGCTTCTAGAATTGATCCAAACTGACCACTTTGCTCTTTTAAAACTATAAAAAGTGGTGAAAAAAGCTTTCCATCACCAGATATTAATGGTTGTATTGTATAACCATGGGTCGTCGATGAAACGGACTGCACAACACATTCTATCTGCTTTTCTCCTTCAATAGCTAAGGCTTTGCCGGAATGCATTTCTAATTGAAACCCACTTTGATCAGAATTGTACACGTTTTCTATTCCAATTTCTGCCATGCATTCTTTGACATCAGCAACAAATTCAATTGCTTTCTATTTTAATTCATTACCATTTTCCAATGTTTTTCTGGTGATAAATTAGTTAACTTTTTTTGACGTTATTCTATGTGCTTTTTTAAAACGATTCAGCCAATTCTTTGATGCTTGAAATCTAAAATCTTCAGATCCTATTTCTTGTTGTCATTTACGTAAATCCAAGTCATGGACAATTAATCCGGAATCGACTGCTGTTTTAAAATTTTCAGATGTGAAGTGACATATTCTAGCTATTCTTTCTCTGTATGTACCGCCTCTATTTAAATAGTGAGCCCATCGTTTCAATTGTGTTACAGATTTTACTTTCTTGAATTTATTTTGTACAGAACATAATCAACTTTCTTCGCCAAGATATACAAATCTTTGGAAATATTCTTGGTATAAAAGCGGTTATATTGATGAAAAACCTGAAGAATTTGATAATCCTGTAGATTTTGGTTTTGGAGATAACTGCAAAACGCATTGCGAAATCGAAGGTTGCAGAAATGTTGTTATAATTCGTTGTGCTTGGTGCAAAAAGTCATTGTGTTTCAAACACTTTTTCGAAGATTACCATTACTGTTCAAAATTTGAAAATTAAAATAACTATGAAAATAATTTCAAAAAATATAATAATGATAATAATAACAATAATTATATATATGTATAGATATAATTTATAGTCACTTTATATATTCATATACAATTTTTTGATAAATAATTTTAAAAAGTTTTCCATTTAAAAAATCAAAGTTGACCATGATTCGATCTTGAAAACGCCGCTCAAGGTCAAATTTTTTACTACAGTTTTATACTCCACATTAAACTTTGAAACTTCTGCATAAAAAATTTTTATAAAATTTATTTTTCGAAAAATTATTCAAAATCTTAAAAATTATATATGAATAAAATGGGCGATTCCACCTATTGTACGATGCAAATGATGTAAAAAATCATTATGTTTCAACATTTCTATGAAAATTACTATTTTGTCAAAACCTTGTAGACTAATATATTTCAAACGAAAAATGTAGAACATATAATTTACAACAAAATTAGTTCTGTTATTTCATATTTACAGTTTGATAATAAAAGTAATTAAAAATTAATCACTTAATTAGTCACCTACCTTACAAATAAATCCAACAGCGTAAAGTATACAAAGATATAAGGGAATATCGTACCACTACACCGTACTCTATAAACTCCATAAGCTTCTATGTACTTCAGTTTATAGAAATAAAAACCGAGGCTACGTGCATTCCATAACAAATATTTTCCATTTGGTTCTATCTCAAAATATTCATTAGGGGCCGAGATATATAAAAAAGAAGTTATTTGGGGGTGGAAATTTGTCACCCCATAATTCTTTTTTGTTCGAAAATATCGTTGCACTATCGTACTTGATAGAAAATAATATTTAGGTCACATGGAGAGTATGTTTCACAGGAGAAATGCGCTGTTATTGTTACAAATGAATATTCGCTTTAAAGATAGTGGACGATTTGTAGGGATGATTTTGTGCAAAATCCTGAAATATGTCAATTGAATTATTTTCTCTTATTTACAAAAATATTTTTTTCTTATTTTTCGAGGCTAAATTGATCTTTCACAGAAAAAATATTAGTTAAAATATCGTTTTTCCAAAATAAAAAATAGGGGTTGCAACCCCAATAGTCTGAAAAACATTCATAAACTAGTGTTTTTCATAAGAAACATTTTCCATTTGGTCCCATCTCAAAATATTCATTAGGAGCCGAGATGTATAAAAAAAAGTTATTTGGGGGTGAAAATTTGTCACCCCATAATTCTTTTTTGTTCGAAAATGTCATTGCATTATCGTACTTGATAGAAAATAATATTTAGCTCACACAGAGAGTATGTTTCATGTGAGAAATGTTCTGTTATTGTTACAAGTAAATATTCGCTTTAAGAGGTAGTGAACGATTTGTAGGGGTGGTTTTATGCAAAATCCTGAAATATGTCAATTGAATTATTTTATTTTATTTATAAAAATATTTTTTTCTTATTTTTCGAGGATAAACTGATCTTTTACAGTAAACGTATTAGTGAAAATAATGTTTTTCCAAAATAAGAAATAGGGGTTGTAACCCCAATAGTCTGAAATACATCCATAAACTAGCATTTTTCTTAAGAAACATTTTCCATTTGGTCCCATCGCAAAATATTCATTAGGAGCTGAGATACATCTGGATAAAGTTATTTGGGGGTGGAAATTTGTCACCCTATAATTCTTTTTTGCTCGAAAATGTCATTGCACTCTCGTAATTGATACAGAATAATATTCAGATCGCATGAAGCGATCTTATGCTTAAATAAATATGCTTTTCATTGTTATAAATGGATATTCGTCTTAAACAGTAGTGAAGGGATGTAGGGGTGGTTTTTCGCAAAATCCTGAAATATGTCAACTTAATTATTTTATTTTATTTACAAAAATATTTTTTTCTAATTTTTTAAGGCTAAAATTGATTTTTTAGAGTGAGTACATCAATGAAAAAAAACGTTTTTCCAAAATAAAAAATAGGGGTCGCAACCCCGATAGCCAAAAAAACATCTGTTAACTAGCGTTTTTCGCAAGGAACATTTTCCATTTTGTCCCATCGCAAAATATTCATTAGGGGCCGAAATATATCAAAAAAACGTCTTTTGGGGTCAACTTTGAGGGTGGTTTTCACCCCTTAAAAGTCTTTTACCGCCGATAGGAAAAAATACGTGACGATTATTTTTTCACGAACTATAACATACTAAAATTTCATCAAAATCGGTGAGGTACACCTCAGGTACCTTCCTTGTAAGTATATACCCGACTTCAAAGTTTAACTCTTTTCGGCCCAAGTAAACTGGTTTCTGGCGTTGACTTTCATGGTTCACTACATTTTCAATAAGTAATAATCAGCTATTCAAATGCTCATATCTTATATTTTCGAGGTCGCTCTGTCGATTGCCGCTTAAAAATTTCTAAAAAAATGAGATTTAACCCTTATGTTTCAAAGAAATTAAAAAAAAATACTGATTTTTCATTCATTTTTCTTTTTATCTATACTTTTCGACGGAGAAGCAATTTTCTATCGCTATAAAACCTATCAGAAAAGTGATCCTGATACCAAAGGAATAAAAACCAGCCTCGAAAGACTGAATGTTTTGGATGTATGAAGTGTATTGTTAATAAGCCCTTTTTTCATGCTGCTAATATTAAAAAGATTTTGGATGCATGATAAAATATTTTGATATTCGATAAAAAACAACGACTTTGTCTTCAAACATACGCCATTATGAATTTTGCTATTTTGATATGGGAATAGTGATTAGTGATCCGGAAAACACCCTAAAATGATATACTGATACCGGAAATATGAAAAAGAACTTGTTAATAACACAAATCATATATCCAAAAAAATTTATTCTTTCTGCAGCCATTTAGAAACCGCCATATTAAAAAAAAAATTTTTTTTAAGACTGGATTTTATTCCTTGGGTATCGGGATCGCTTTTCCGATAGGTTTTATAGTGACAGAAAATTGCTTCTCCGTCGAAAAATATAAATGAAAAGATAAAAAAAGAATGAAAAATCGGTATTTTTTAAATTTCTTTGAAAAATAGAGGTTAAATCTAATTTTTTTCGAAATTTCTGCAATCGATAGAGCGACCTCGAAAACATAAGATACGACCATTTGAATAGCTAATTATTACTTTTGAAAATGTAGTGAACAATTAAACTCAACTCCAGAAATCAGTGCACTTGGGCCAAAAAGGGTTAAACGTGTTTTTCTCGAAACGGCTGTTTCAAAATCGGTGACCACGATATCTTAAAACGAGTGGACCGATTTTCTTGAAATTTTGCATACTTTTTTTCTTACATCAAAAGGCAGTCCTTAATCGAAGGATATTTTTTGGATGCATACTTTTTTTTTTATCAAGAAAAATGAAGTGATTTTTTCACCGAAATTTGGACTTTCACTTAAAATCGCTGACATAATTTAATTTTTTTTTAAATTAATATTTTTTGAAATCCTTCGATTAAGTAGTAGATAATACGATGCAAAAACATAATCTATTTGATTTTTTTATTTCAGATGATTGGGTTGGAAGTTGCAGTGGTCACCGCAGAAAGTCTTTTTTTAAGCGGTCCGAGAAATAAAATTATATCTGCTACAGTTGTAAATTTTTTCCACTAAAAAAATTATGCAATATAGTTAAAGATATACCCTTTACTATGAAAAAAAAACAGTTCGAAACCTGCAATCGCTTTTCCGAAAAAACTTCACAAAAACACGCCTTTTTTCGACCGCCAACTAGATGTAACCCCTTAAACACGTAGCGACTGTAAAAAAATTATCGAAATTCACAATATAAATTGAAAGAACTTACGGTATTTCTGCTTTCGGCAGTTTTAGATCCTCTTTTTAACTCCAGGATCTTTTCCTGTCGCTGGTCGGCGGTCAGTGCTCCGTACTTCTTCTCATGTAATTTGGCGAAATGCCTCCTCAAATTAGTCACTTTTAAGTCTTTTAATTCTTTGACACTGTTACGAACCAAAATGGCTCATTATTAAAATACTTCCTTTCGTTATAATTTATCATAAGATCTATCATTAAGACATAAGCAATCTCGAAGCAAGCATGAAACAGTCAAGAACACATCTTTTGCAAACGCAGCACATGTGTCATACACCTCTGTCATTCACCTCCAGCATCGTTAGCTGCTTATCTACAAAGAATATAGGAACACACATGTACACTCCATGTACATGTGCCCCCCAGAATCAATTATTAACTTTTCGACCCCCACTCAATTTGACTGTATAAATATCAGGCAAATCACTACTTTTCAGAGAGTCTGGTCTCAGGCAAGCTCGGTGTAAGGGGCTCGTCCACTAACCGTTTGTCTTTGTACGACTATCCTCTGCCGATAGCTTATAGACGTAGCGCACCCATAGGGTAGGCACGCCTGGCACACATAAGAACGTCACGCGTGCTGAGTATTATCTATTGTCAGTCTTCCTGTTGGATCCGTACAAGGAAGAACCTATTAGGCCGCTGACCGCTTAGTAAACCCAAGCTCCTGAGGAAGACCCACTCTCTCACCCAAGTTACATTCTTTTCTATTAAATTCCAAAAGTCGATCATAAAGCAAGTAAAAGGGACTTATATTCTTTGTACACGTAGGAAACAGAATATAAGCCGTTAGAGTCAAATCATCGAAATTACGTTCTATTTGTATTATTCACAGTTGTAAGTTTTCAAGAATAATAAATACTAATAAGATATTTAATCTAAATTAAACCCCTTATTTTCCGAATCATTCTTTCAATGTTCTAATCACTTTCAGCAAGGTGTACTTTAGTACTTTAAGGTGCAAGTATCCCGCCACCCGTATTCCTTAGCCGCTCAAGTAATACGTGCATGGTCAGTCCTACTATACTCGGAGATATCTCATACGGAAGAGTATCGCTTACGCGATATCAGAGTAGAGGTTGTAGAGGTAGTATAGGTTGAGCATATACGCACCCACTCATATAGAGTCGGTACGTAACAGAACTGGTGACAGCGGTGGGATACCAAGATCGCGAAAGAAATTATAAAATTTTTTTTTTTCCCCCCTAATCACATAAATAAATATTCGGCTCTTATCACTGCACTACAAATTTTCTCCGTATGTATTTAGCTGACTCAGAGTCTTTGTTCTACTGAACTCGGCATTTTGAATACATAATTATCCTTTTAATAAGAAGGTACCAGAGCATCGAATCTTGAGGATACCGTTGTTTCTGTAGTACCTCTACCTATCTAAAACCGGAAGGAACTTGATATTGAGTATACTTGTTCTTTCTTGTGTTTCCTCTCATCCACATACCATTCCTATACATCCTTACCTTATGCAGAGATAAGCAGGCATTTAAAGAAGTGATATTGTGTGTACATGAGCACATGAGACTTTTCACACCTTTAAGACGCCACATATGAGTGTGTATTTCCATGTTCAATGTGTACGAATTAAAGGCGTGATTTCCAACTTCCTCCGAAGTATAAACGGATAGAGATACTTTGCATATACTCTTTCCCGCTATATTTTTGGGCACGTAAAGGGGTGTAAAGACTTTGTATCTACCTCACTCCTTTTACCTATCTAGAGTCGCAAGAAATGCAATATTGAGTATACGCATTTCCTTGTCCGACTCGACACCTATATCCTTGAAACCTCAGACGCTCGTGTGTATATATATATATATATTTGTTGATTAAATTAACAATTTTAAAAGAACAACTGACATTTTTAATGAGATGTAAAAAAAGCAATATTTTCCCAAAACATTTTGAGTTTTATAAAAATTTAGAACAAAGAGAAAAATTATTTACTAGTTTTAATTGTAGAAAAAAGTGGGGAAATATATATGACAAATTTTGTTTCAATCTATTAAATTTGGAAATCAATGACATTTTATATAAAATTAAAACAAAGAAAAAAGAGAAAAATATTGTATATGAGACGCTGAAAAAAACTTTACCGAATAATTTAGTTAAAGACTTTTTAGACAGTTTTTATAAAAAAGTGAAAAAAATTAAATATACCAAAAGAATTAAATTGAGGAAAAAATATGAATGGTTAAGAAATTATATGAAATTAAAAAATGAAAAAATTATTTATAGAAACTTAAGTAGGAAAGATAAAATTAACAAAATTAAAGAAAGTTGGTTTAAAAATTTAAGTCCTATTAATATCCCCGACAAAGTTATCGAATTCATTTCATATAGTAAAAACCACTGTTTAGATTATAGTATGAAACGTATTCCGATTGATAAAATTGTTGCTTGCACGGAAAAATGCCTTTTACTAGTTAATGAAAATATTAAGGATAAAATTCGAGAAGTACTTGTAACGAATATTCAGAAAATTAGAAACAGTTTTAAAAATTTCTACACGAGAATTTACATAAAGGAAATTAATGATTTAAAAAAATTTTTTTGCAATTTCAAAAAGGAAAATCCAGATCTAATGTTTATTAAATCAGATAAAATGAATGTTACCGTTTCGATAATGAAAAATGAGTATAATAAAGGAATTCTAACTTGTTTGAATGACACCAATATATACAAAAAATTAAATAGAAATGTGAACATAAATAAAGTAGAAAAAGAAGCAAACAGTATCATTAATAAATTTTTCGAAAAAAGATACATGACTGAAAATCAAAAAAAGTATTTCACATCAAAATGTACAGTCGCAGCAAGATGTTATGGATTAATTAAAATACATAAAAAAGATCTAGGATGGAGAATTATTGTATCTCAGGTAAATAGTCCGACTTATAAAATCAGTAAATTTTTAGAAAAAGTAATAAGAAAATATGAAAATAACAATACATTTGAAATAAAAGATTCGTGGGATTTCGTTAAAATAATTAAAGAACTAAATATTGATGAAAATAATAAAATGATTTCTTTAGATGTGACGTCACTTTTCACTAACATACCAAAAGAATTAGTTTTTGAGGCACTTGATCAAATAAAAGACAGAATGTTTTTAGAAAATAAAATTGAAATTAAACATATTTTTGACGCAATTGATTTTATCTTTGAAAATACATTTTTTACTTTTAATAACGAATTTTTTCAACAAATTAGTGGATTACCAATGGGATCCCCACTATCACCGATACTAGCGAATTTAGCTATGCAAGTTGTTGAAAAGAAAGCTTTTAACTTATTGACTTTTTCACCACTTATTTATAAAAGATATGTTGATGATGTTTTTACAATTTTACCTAATAACAAAGTAGATGAAATTTTTAACACTTTTAACAACATTCATAATAATATTAAATTTACCATTGAAGAAGAAAAAGAAAACAAATTAGCCTTTTTAGATGTAATGGTTATTAAAGACGTAAATAACAAAAAATTAAAAACTGATTGGTATAGGAAGGAAAAGTGCGCTGACAAATACCTTGACTTTTTATCTCCGACCTGTTACAATTATAAAACTGGCGTAATTAAAAGCTTAGTTGACAGAGGGATAAAATTAGCAGACACATCTTTCAGACAAAAAAACCTAGATCTGATTAGAAACATTTTAAAAACCAATAATTATCCAAAAAAGTTAGTTGAAAATGTCATAAAGAACAGATTAAGAGGAATAGAAATAATAGAAAATTCAGAAGGTAATAATAATGATGTTAATAATTATGATAACAACAGCGGTAACAGTAACAATAACAAAAGAATTTTTTGCATAATGCCGTATGTTAGAGATTTCTCCGAAAAAATTAAAAGAATATTTAAAGAAAAATTTGATATAACTTGTATCTTTCAAAATAGTAATAAATTAAATCAATTTTACGATAGCGGAAAAGATAAATTAGAGAAAAAATTATTTTCCTCAATAGTTTATAGAATACCATGTAAAGATTGCGACAAAGTATATATAGGTGAAACGGGTAATTTTGATAAAACACGATTGTACCACCATGAGTATGACGTAAGAATCGGAAAAAATAGTACAGGACTGTCTAAACATTGTCATACTGAAAATCATGAATTTGACTTCGAAAATTTCAAAATTATAGAAAAAGAACAAGATATCATGAAACGGAAAGTTCTCGAATCTCTCCATATAATGAGAGAAGATAAGTCAATTAATATAAAAACAGATTGTTTTGAAATGAATAATATTTATAAAACGATAGCGACGACAAGTGACAATATTTTGATTTAAGAACGTGCGAACATTAATAGGATATCTTGAATTTATGTATTTATTTTACCTCACTTTGAATAACAGTTTCATTTGAAACAGAATTTTAAGCAGTGAACATCTCTTAAAGTAAAATTCAAGAATACAATTTCATTTTATATTTCGAAGATGTACATTTAAAGGGGAGGAAAAAAAATTTTAAATTTAATTACCGATAATCAGATCCAATTTAGTGAGTACTATAAAGTGTATTATAACAACAAAACTTATTTGTATTTTATAATTTTTTATAAAAAAAATGTATACTAATAGATATCGATTTTTAGTTGTATTCGACAAAATATTTAATAATTTGGAAACTGACACTGAAGATGGACTAAAACAAGTCCGAAACGTTTGTCTAAATAATAGCAATTTTGAGGAAATAAAAAAGGCCGTAAGGAAAAATTAAAAAATGGAGAATTATTATTTCCAAAGAAACGACCAACAAAGGAGAAAGAGGAATTATATATATATATGTTTGTGAAAGTATACTTATTAGGCCGAAGTGTATATCGTGTTTGGAGGTGTACATCCGGCATACGTTTGCATACATAGTTCTACATTATGATTATAAGTCACGTATTAACGAAGTTTACTGCATGTATACCCATAATTGTGAATTATATGAAATGTACAGATCCTTATATGTAATGTTGCATATTGGGCCGCTATCATTATAAACATTCCGACACAATTGACGTCTTCTTAATGCCATTGATATTAGTTTTACACATAGCTTAGCCTTATTAAACATAGCAAAATAATATAAGTTTCATGAGGTTCATATATAATAACTATTACACTTAACTATATAACATATGTAATAACCAAATTCCAGTAATAGTCTCTCAAACAGTGTTTGTCCAACATCTGTAATTATATTGACATTGTTATTATTACTATGTTAATATGTACAACAAAGTGACGTCACTACAGCTGCGATATTGCGGGCCACGCAAGTACACGTACATCATTGCAACAGACTCCATTCTACGCATCTATCGGGCCTTGTAAATACGTTTACGTCATTGTATACAGTCCCCGCAAATACACGTACATTGTAAAATTAACCGAATTTTAATTTATATTCACCGAAACTTCCATCATGCTCTCGTTATATCAGCAGCTTGTTGTTGCCGATATATCGAAAGCGCATCATTGTGTATTTGTACCAGGATAATGTTAAAAATGGTAAAAAATATATCATTCGATTAGTATGGCCTCGCAAGTAGGTGTACGTTCATGAAAGAAGTCCCCGCATGTACAGGTACATACCAAATATTAAAGGAAACTTCAGTCAATATTTTTACAGTTTAAACTGATGACATTCATTAATACTCAACTACAGAAAGTTAACTAATCGCCTAAGGAATTTCAGACCATCATTTCTTAGCAGCATCAGTTTCCAAATTCTTTTTAGAAAGAAAATTGTACACACAGAAGTAACCATTAATTGCCCTGAAGATACCTAATAAGCTTCACTGCGTTGACAAAATAAACTCAGTTTCGATGACGTAGTTCCCTGAATTTCGTCACTGTCTTCTAAGCAAGTACCTCAAATGTAACGGAAAATAGTGACGTCACTACAGCTGTGATATTGCGGGCCACGCAAGTACACGTACATCACTGCAACCGACTCCATTCTACGCATTTATCGAGCTTTGTAAATACGTTTACGTCATTGTATACAGTCCCCGCAAATACACGTACATTGTAAAATTAACCGAATTTTAATTTATATTCACCGAAACTTCCATCATGCTCTCGTTATATCAGCAGCTTGTTGTTGCCGATATATCAAAAGCGCATCATTGTGTATTTGTACCAGGATAATGTTAAAAATGGTAAAAAATATATCATTCGATTAGTATGGCCTCGCAAGTAGGTGTACGTTCATGAAAGAAGTCCCCGCATGTACAGGTACATACCAAATATTAAAGGAAACTTCAGTCAATATTTTTACAGTTTAAACTGATGACATTCATTAATACTCAACTACAGAAAGTTAACTAATCGCCTAAGGAATCTCAGACCATCATTTCTTAGCAGCATCAGTTTCCAAATTCTTTTTAGAAAGAAAATTGTACACACAGAAGTAACCATTAATTGCCCTGAAGATACCTAATAAGCTTCACTGCGTTGACAAAATAAACTCAGTTTCGATGACGTAGTTCCCTGAATTTCGTCACTGTCTTCTAAGCAAGTACCTCAAATGTAACGGAAAATAGTGACGTCACTACAGCTGTGATATTGCGGGCCACGCAAGTACACGTACATCACTGCAACCGACTCCATTCTACGTATTTATCGAGCTTTGTAAATACGTTTACGTCATTGTATACAGTCCCCGCAAATACACGTACATTGTAAAATTAACCGAATTTTAATTTATATTCACCGAAACTTCCATCATGCTCTCGTTATATCAGCAGCTTGTTGTTGCCGATATATCGAAAGCGCATCATTGTGTATTTGTACCAGGATAATGTTAAAAATGGTAAAAAATATATCATTCGATTAGTATGGCCTCGCAAGTAGGTGTACGTTCATGAAAGAAGTCCCCGCATGTACAGGTACATACCAAATATTAAAGGAAACTTCAGTCAATATTTTTACAGTTTAAACTGATGACATTCATTAATACTCAACTACAGAAAGTTAACTAATCGCCTAAGGAATCTCAGACCATCATTTCTTAGCAGCATCAGTTTCCAAATTCTTTTTAGAAAGAAAATTGTACACACAGAAGTAACCATTAATTGCCCTGAAGATACCTAATAAGCTTCACTGCGTTGACAAAATAAACTCAGTTTCGATGACGTAGTTCCCTGAATTTCGTCACTGTCTTCTAAGCAAGTACCTCAAATGTAACGGAAAATAGTGACGTCACTACAGCTGTGATATTGCGGGCCACGCAAGTACACGTACATCACTGCAACCGACTCCATTCTACGCATTTATCGAGCTTTGTAAATACGTTTACGTCATTGTATACAGTCCCCGCAAATACACGTACATTGTAAAATTAACCGAATTTTAATTTATATTCACCGAAACTTCCATCATGCTCTCGTTATATCAGCAGCTTGTTGTTGCCGATATATCGAAAGCGCATCATTGTGTATTTGTACCAGGATAATGTTAAAAATGGTAAAAAATATATCATTCGATTAGTATGGCCTCGCAAGTAGGTGTACGTTCATGAAAGAAGTCCCCGCATGTACAGGTACATACCAAATATTAAAGGAAACTCCAGTCAATATTTTTACAGTTTTAATCTGATGACATTCATTAGTACTCCACTCCAGAAAGTTAACTAATCCCATAAGAAGTCACAGACCATCACTTCTAAGCAGCGTCTGTTCCTAAATTCTTTTCAGAAGGGAAATTGTACACAGAAAAGTAACAATCAATTACCCTGAAGATACCTAAAAAGCTCCATTGCTTTGATAAAACAAACAGTATCGATAACGTAGTTTCATGAATTACGTCAGTGTCTTCTTCGCAACTACCTGAAATGTAACGGGAAAAGTGACTTCACTACAGCTGCAATATTGCGGGCCACGCAAGAACACCTACATCACTGCAACAGACTCCATTCTACGCATTTATCGAACCTCGTAACTACGCTTACGTCATTGCATCTAGTCCCCGTAAATCCACGTACATCATAAATTCAACTTAAAATTAATTGAAATTCATGGGAACTTCGTTTATGGTTTCGTTATATCGGCAGCTTGTTGTTACCGATATAACGAGAGCCCGTCATTGCGCATTTGTACCGGGATAATATTAACAATGGTAAAAAAAATAATCATTCGATTAGTACGGCCTCGCAAGTAGGTGTACGTTCATAAGAGAAGTCCCCGCATGTACCGGTACATACCAAATATTAAAGAAAAATTCCAGTCTACATTTTTACAGTTTATCGTAGAGTTTAACGTACACTGTAACGATAACGTAGTTTCATGAATTACGTCATTGTCTTCTTCTCAACAACCTGAAATGTAACGGAAAAAAGTGACGTCACTACAGCTGTGATATTGCGGGCCGCGCAAGTACACGTACATCACTGCAACAGACTCCATTCTACGCATCTATCGGACCTTGTAAATACGCTTACGTCATTGTATATAGTCACCGCAAATACACGTACATTGCTAGGGTTGTTGCAAAATAAACCGAAATTTAATCTATATTCACCAAACATCAGTCAAAAGAATATGTCATCGCATTTTTCGTACTGGGATAATAGCAACAATGGCGATAAAAATAATCATTGGATTAGTACGGCCTCGCAAGTAGGTGTAGGTTGACGAGAGAAGTCCTTGCATGTCCTGGTACATACCAAATACTAAAGGGAATTCCAGTCAATTTTTTTTCAGTTTTAATTTGATGTTATTCATCAAATACTCAGCTAAAGTAGGTTAACTACTGTCATAAGGATCCTTAGATCACCATTTCTCGGCAATATCTGTTTCTAAATTCTTTTCACAAGGAAAATTGTACACAGAGAAGTATCAATCAATTTCGCTACAATTTTGTAATAAGCTTCACTGCGTTGACAAAATAAACTTAGTTTCGATGACGTAGTTCCGTGAATTACGTCATTGTCTTCTTCTAAACTACTTGAAATGCAACGGAAAGAAGTAACGTTACTACAGCTGTGATATTGCGGGCCACGCAAGTACACGTACATCGCTGCAACAGACTCGATTTTACGCATTTATCCTGCTTCGTAAATACGTTTACGTCATTGTATCTAGTCCCCGTAAATACACGTACATTATAGAATAAACCGAAATTTAATTTATATTCACGAAAACTTCGATCAAGGTTTCGTTATATCAGCAGGTACTTGTTACCTATGTAACGAAAGTGCTTCATTGCGTATTTGTACCAGGATAATGTTAACAATAGTAAAAAAATAATCATTCGATTAGTACGGCCTCGCAAGTAGGTGTGGGTACATAAGAGAAGTCCCCGCATGTACCGGTACATACCAAATATTAACCCAGGTAGAAAGTAATCAATGGAATTAGCTTGTATTAAGCTAATTTTATCAGTTTTAGCCTAAAACTAGCTGGCAAACTATGGTTAGTACAAGGTTAGTTGGTAACGATCTGGATCGCTAACATAAAGCTTACAGTTTTAGCTTGCATAAACAGTGACAATTTAGCTTACTACAAGGTTGAAAATAAAGCTTATTCTTAGCTAGAGTAGATTTGGTAATTTAAGTTTAAAAAAACGTTCACAGAGAAAAATTTTTTATTATTTTTTTTTTCTCAACACAAACATCACATATTGAGCATTGCTTGTATAGTGTTATATATATTTTAAATATATAAAACAGTAAATGTCATATTATTTTTAATTTTATGCTCATATTTTAATTTATTTATTAGCTTTAGGTTTCAAACTCTTTGGTTTTTTAGAATCCACAATCTGAGTATTGTACTTGTTATTATTACCCGTTGTATCAGGTTTCTTTAATTAATTTATTAAAATTTATAAATGGCTCTGGAGGAAATAGGCAGGTAAACTTTTTATTTTTATCATTGCAAGTCACCCACGATGATGGCACGGCGTCGATAAATTTTTGTGATTTTTTTCCCCGGGTTATAAATTCAATTAATAAATATTCATACGTCTCCCCACTTTCTTTATTTCTACAAGATCCAGCGATATCGATCAATTATTAACAATTAATGTTAACATCAATGTCAACTAAATATTTCTAACCTAAATCTTGATGTCGTTTTTATTTTTTACAAACACTGTCTTAATTAGTAATACCGTAGTTAATATCGATATATCAGTAGGATCCGGAAAAAGTACGAAATATTTTTTTTATTTATACAAAATATTTCTGAAATGAATAAATGAATAAAGTTAAACTCAATTATCACTTATAACCAATAACACGAACTCCTAATTAACCTCAAACTTCAGTTCTCAATGTACGCTTGGAGTAATGTTAGCAGATAAGGTAGTTTTAAGCTTAGAATCCATGCTTAGAACGAATCTTATAATACGCGTGGAAAACAAGCTAACAACAAGGTATTTTTGAAGGTTATTTACACTCTAAAGACTTGTCATAGAATTCATTCTAATAACAACCTAGAATAAAGCTTGCAAAACAAGACTTGGATGTTAAAGTAAAATAAAGCTATTTTGAAGTTTCAAACTTGTCCGACTAAGACAATTTTCTACCTGGGAAGGGGGTAAATACAATTACACGGGCAAAAATTACGCATTAAAAAACATTTTTTTTCCCAAAGAAGGTTAAATGGAATTATTATAAAACTTTGTATACTTGTTAATGTATAAATGAGGAATGTAAAAATTTTTTTTTTTAATTTTTGAAAATAAAATGGCGGCTGTACGCTGGCGTGAAGTTGACCCACAAAAAAAACGGCAATCACTCTGGACGTCGTGTTATTGATCTGTAACAGCCCAAAACAAAATTTGGCTTAAATATACATGTAATTTGTCGGTAAGCCTCAAAAATTAAAAAAAGA
Source organism: Gasteruption jaculator (assembly GCA_949825005.1). Lineage (NCBI taxonomy): Eukaryota > Metazoa > Arthropoda > Insecta > Hymenoptera > Gasteruptiidae > Gasteruption > Gasteruption jaculator. The sequence continues at coordinate 38,919 of CATKWD010000013.1, forward strand.
AAAATAATTCTGCGTTTGGTAGAAGTTTTTGTAAAAAGACGATAATTTTCACTATTTTTTTAGCCCTTTTTGCATTAATAATTCAATTTTGCAACATAAAATTCCAAGACAATTAGGCATACAGACAAGCCTAAGGTATAAAGAATAAACCCTAAAAATTTCAGCTAAATTGGACAAGTAGTTTTCGAGTAATCGTGGTTGCCAATTTTAAAAATGTTGTTTTAAGAACAACGTGTTTAAAGTTTTGAAACCCGAAAAACGGTACTTACGATTCAATCAGCGATTCCAGGGGCATATAATAGGTCTTCAACCTCTTCGTACATGCTGTTGTTGATATTCTGTAGCTCTCTGTGAGCCTTACGGGCTTCTTTGCTGATTTGATCGGTCCGAACGTCTTGCCTCTTAATTCTTTCCGAGTCCTTTAACTGCGCGTATTCAAGGCTCTGCCGACCAACGATGATTTCCATGGCATTCATTATTTTTAAAAATGTTGTGAGACCTTCATTAAACACTCCAGCAGCAATATGAGCCGAAATCTCAACGATTTTTACGCCGGAATTAGAATTTTTCGGTGCTAGGCGCCATACCGTGCTGTTAAAACTTTCGTTCGCATTTTGTGTATGACCGCCTAGGCAACGGTGTAGCAAGTCGTCTCTCGATAAATCCTTGTAAATTGGCAGTAAATGCTTTTATACATCTGGATGCAAAGGTGCGGGATGTTTAATTTTACTCGCATCTACTGCAGTAGCCTCTGTCTTTTTCCACTTACACCAGCTATCCGCTCCGTCTTGGCAATACGCGTGATTGGGGTTTTCGTCGGTCGAACACATATGATAATGTGTTGCTAAAATATCTTTTTTCATGCCATCTACGTTATCAATATTACGCCGGATGGCAAGGCCATAGTATGTAGGTAACTTTTTGATCAGTGCATCGGTAAGTTTCACAAATTTTTTATATTTTCAAAATATATGTGTGTGTGTATATATACTGTGACGAAAGGTCCAGGCGTCTCTCTCTCGGACGCGGGACCTTCCGGGCACAATGTGGGCTTCCCGAACCTTCCTCCTGGTTTTTATTCGAACAAACTGAGAGAAAAAAAACTATGGGCTCCAGTTGTAGGTAGCCTACAACCCAGGAAAAAGGTTTCGGGTGGCTCAATGGAGAGCACGGGAACCTCGGGGGAGGTCAGCAATCGGCAACGCGGGAGGGCTATAAATAAATCGGGAGGACACCAATCTAAAAGAAAAATAACAATATTCTATTCGCGGGATTCAAATCTGCCCTACCTCAAGGAGGCCATACAATTCGTTCGTAAGCCGCGACCGTGAGCTTCACACAAACAAGAAGGAAAGAAAAGTGCTATAAATTCGATCTAGGCTAATATCCAAACTTAAAATAACAATCTTACGTTAACTAAACAATCGGCAACAAATCTTAATCTATTATCGTAACAAAACGCGCGGGATTACAGGATTCGCGACCCGACCAACGTCGGGACCGACTGACGATCCAAAAGCTCGGACTCTAAAATAGTCCCTAAAGGGACTATAACAAGTCCTGACATATCAACAGAGAAAAAAAAGAAAAGGGGCTTACAAAGGTGGGACCCGTAGGGGATAATCCCGAGGGAAAGAAAAGGACACAAGCTAGGCTCACCTCCGTGTCTAATTATCTCTCTCTCTCCCGTCTCTTCCCGGTCTTTCTTTCAGCGGCCCGTCTCGATCCTTTTGTTTCTCCAGATGGCCCGTGGCACTGAAAATCTCGCACGGATGATTCGGCAGCCCAAGGAACTCTGACCCTCTTTCATCTTCCGGTCCGTCCTGAGGCTCTCTTCCGGCGTACTCTCTCACGCCTGCGTAGTGGATCGGGGTCGTAATAGGCTTTTACGTTTGTCATCTTCTGAGTCCCGTTCCATCCCGACAGGTGGCGCCTGCATGCCCCTTTCGTGGATCCTTAATCGATGTAGGTCGGAGTCCTCCGATTGGCGATTCCTCGCCGGGCTTCTTCCCCTTGCAGTAGATTGGTATCGGGAGAGAGTAGACTTTTGGTAGAGCGCTTTCTCGTGGTTACGGGATCGGTATAGTAGGTGTCGGAATATATTTAGGGTTCGTGAGTCGGTATAATTTATATAAGTTTTTCTTCTTTGATACTTCCCTTGCGTTCTGGAGAGGTCCCTGGGCCAGCCTTCTGAAAATTCTTTAACGAACGTTAGTTTTACTGTAATTATAGCCTACAAATGTGACTGGTGAAATCACCACGTCACAATACACATACATACATATAATACCCTCAGGCATACAAATCCGGCCTGGAGTATTTCAAAGTACGATACAATAGATAAAACTGTCACTAGGGTCGGCCGCTCTCGTATACTTGCTACGCGCTGAAAAAGGCGTTCTCGAAAAATGAAGAAAAAATATATAAGGAGTTCGATTTTCGATCTGAAACTTTTTGGAGCGTATTCTACGGGAAATTTCCTAACTTTTTAGTGGAAAAAAGAAATATCGATTTTTTTGACCTTCTAATTGTATTTACCCTCTTAAAGAAAAATTCCAGTCTATATATTTACAGTTTTAATCTGAATACATTCATTAATACTCAGCTACAGAAGTTTAACTAATCCCATAAGAAATTCTCATACCATCATTTCTAGGCAACATCTGTTTGAGTCTGTTGAGTCAACATCAATTTTCAGAAGGGAAATTGTACACAGAAAAGTAACAATCAATTGCCCTGAAGATACCTAAGAAGCTTCACTGTGTTGACAAAACAAACTCAGTTTCGTTGACGTAGTTCCGTGAATTATGTCACTGTCTTCTAAGCAAGTACCTCAAATGTAACGGAAAATAGTGACGTCACTACAGCTGTGATATTGCGGGCCACGCAAGTACACGTACATCACTGCAATAGACTCCATTCTACGCATTTATCGGGCCTTGTAAATACGCTCACGTCATTGTATAGTCCCCGTAGATACACGTACACCATAAATTTAACTTCAAATAATTGATACTTACGGGAACTTCGAACATGTCTTCGTTATATCGGCAGCTTGTTGTTACCGATATAACGCGAGCATGTCATTACATATTTGTACCAGGATAATATCAACAATGGTAATTGAAACAATCATTGTATTATTACGGCCTCGCAAATAGTAACCCCAGCACAGCGGTACATACCAACTGTCAAATGGAACTATAGTCAAGTTTTATTACAGATTTAATCTGATGCAATTCATTAATTACTCAACTACAAAAAGTTTACTACTTTTAAGATAAATCTTAGACCATAATTTCTTGACAATATCTGTTGCAAAATTCTTTTCGGAATTAAAATTCTAGAAGTAGTTACTATCAGTTCCATTAGAAACTCTTAATAAGTTTGATTGCGGTTAGAACATGAATTCTTTTGTTACGACTTAATTTTATGAATGACCGTTGTATTTTTCGTATCTATCATGATTTTCATAGAAACAAAGTCACCTGAGAACAGTTGTGATTTTGCGGGCCTTGCAAGTACATATACATTGCCGCTACGGACTTCACAATATACTTTCCGGTAATCGAGTCTCGTAGATACGTTTGTACAGTACAGTTCTCGTAGATACGTATGTAGGTTTGTACCTACATACTGTACATACAGTCTATGTACAGTACTCGTAAATACACGTTAATCGATAATTTAATTTGTAATTAATTTATACTCACGAAAACTTCACATTCAAAACTTCATCATGCTTTCGTTTCATCGGCAGTTTGTTGTTACCGATATAACGAGAGTGCGTTATTGCATATTTGTACCAGAATAATATCAACAATGGGAATTGAAATAATAATAGTATTCCTACAACCTCGCAAGTAGGTGTAGATTGAGTTCCCGTATGTACAAGTACATGCTAAAATGGTAAAGAGAATTACAGTCAATTTTGATTCGCTCTCACATAAAGCTTCTACATGGAAAACATCTCCGCAAAAAAACAAATTGTTATTAATATATGTATATGAGAGTCGTAAACTAGTATTTCTTAAGTTATTAAATATTATTTTAATACATGGTGCGTTACATATACTCATAATTTTATAATAATTTTTATGTGAGTAACGTGGTCGAGTGGTCGGGGCGTCAGGCAATGGATCCATGCCGACGGCTCCAATTATCCGTACCTGCATGCCGTATTTTTTTTTCTTAAAAACATTCCTTTTTTATAATTTTATTGTAAGTAAACGTATGTACATAACTGCAACAGACACCATTCTACGCATTTATCGAACCTCGTAAATACGCTTACGTAATTGTATTTAGTCCCCGTAAATACATGTGCATTGTAAAATTAACCGAAATCTAATTTATATTTACGGAATACGATCATGATTTCGTTATATCGGCAGTTTGTTGTTACCGATATAACGAGAGCGCGTCATTGCGTATTTGTACCAGGATAATATTAACAATGGTAAAAAAATAATCATTCGATTAGTACGGCCTCGCAAGTAGGTGTAGATTCATGAGAGAATTCCCTGCATGTACCGGTACATAACAAATATTAAAGAAAAATTCCAGTCAATATTTTTACAGGTTTAATCTAAAGACCTTCATTAATACTCAGCTACAGAAAGTTAACTAATCCCACGAGGAACCTCATACCATCATTTCTAGGCAGCATCTGTTGGTAATTTCTTTTCAGAATCGAAATTGTACACAGAAAAGTAACAATCAATTGCCCTGAAGATACCTAATATACTTCACTGCCTTGACAAAACAAACAGTTTCCATAACGTAGTTTCATGATTTACATCATTGTTTTCGTCGCAATAACCTGAAATGTAACGGAAAAAAGTGACGTCACTACAGCTGTGATATTGCGGTCCGCGCAAGTACACGTACATCACTGCAACAGACTCCATTCTACGCATCTATCGGACCTTGTAACTACGCTTACGTCATTGTATATAGTCCCCGCAAATACACGTACATTGTAAAATTAACCGAAATTTAATTTATATTCACCGAAACTTCGATCATGCTCTCGTTATATCAGCAGCTTGTTGCTACCGATATATCGAAAGCGCATTATTGCGTATTTGCACCGGGATAGTATTAAAAATGGTAAAAAATATATCATTCGATTAGTATGGCCCCGCAAGTAGGTGTACGTTCATGAAAGAAGTCCCCGCATGTACAGGTACATACCAAATATTAAAGGAAGCTCCAGTCAATATTTTTACAGTTTTAATCTGATGACATTCATTAGTACTCCACTCCAGAAAGTTAACTAATCCCATAAGGAATCTCAGACCATCATTTCTAAGCAGCATCTGTTTCCAAATTCTTTTTGGAAAGGAAATTGTACACAGAAAAGTAACCATCAATTGCCCTGAAGATACCTAATAAGCTTTACTGCGCGGACAAAACAAACTCAGTTTCGATGACGTAGTTCCGTGAATTACATCACTGCCTTCTAAGCAAGTACCTCAAATGTAAGGGAAAATAGTGACGTTACTATAGCTGTGATATGGCCACGCAAGTACACGTACATCACTGCAACAGACTCCATTCTACGCATTTATCGGGCCTTGTAAATACGCTTACGTCATTGTATATAGTTCCGTAAATACACGTACACTGTAAAATTAACCGAAATTTAATTTAACAAAAGCGTATCATTGCGTGTTTGTACCGGCATAATATTAAAAATGGTAAGAAATTCATCATTGGATTAGTACGGCCTCGCAAGTAGGTTCATGAAAGAAGTCCCCGCATGTACAGGTACACACCAAATATTAAGGGGAGTTCCAGTCAATATTTTTACAGTTTTATACTGATGACATTCATTAATACTCAACTACAGAAAGTTAACTAATCCCACGAGGAATCGCATACCATCATTTCTAGGCAACATCTGTTGGTAATTTTTTTTCAGAATCGAAATTATACACACAAAAGTAACAATCAATTGCCCTGAAGATACCTAATAAGCTTTACTGCCTTAACAAAACAAACAGTTTCGATAACGTAGTTTCATGAATTACGTCATTCTTTTCTTCGCAATAACCTGAAATGTAACGGAAAAAAGTGACGTCACTACAGCTGTGATATTGCTGGCCGCGCAAATACACGTACATCACTGCAACAGACTCCATTCTACGCATCTATCGGACCTTGTAAATACGCTTACGTCATTGTATATAGTCCCCGTAAATACAGGTACATTGTAAAATTAACCGAAATTTAATTTATATTCACCGAAACTTCAATCATGCTCTCGTTATATCAGCAGCTTGTTGCTACCGATATCGAAAGCGCATTATTGCGTATTTACACCGGGATAGTATTAAAAATGGTAAAAAATATATCATTCGATTAGTATGGCCTCGCAAGTAGGTGTACGTTCATGAAAGAAGTCCCCGCATGTACAGGTACATACCAAATATTAAAGGAAACTCCAGTCAATATTTTTACAGTTTTAATCTGATGACATTCATTAGTACTCCACTCCAGAAAGTTAACTAATCCCATAAGGAATCTCAGACCATCATTTCTTAGCAGCATCTGTTTCCAAATTCTTTTTAGAAAGGAAATTGTACACAGAGAAGTAACCATCAATTGCCCTGAAGATACCTAATAAGCTTCACTGCATTGACAAAACAAACAGTTTCGATAACGTAGTTTCATGAATTACGTCATTGTTTTCTTCGCAATAACCTGAAATGTAACGGAAAAAAGTGACGTCACTACAGCTGTGATATTGCGGGCCGCGCAAGTACACGTACATCACCGCAACAGACTCCATTCTACGCATTTATCGGGCATTGTAAATACGCTTACGTCATTGTATCTAGTTCCCGTAAATCCACGTACATTGTAAGATAAACCGAAATTTGATTTATATTCACGGAAACTTCGATCATGGTTTCGTTATATCGGCAGCTTGTTGTTACCGATATAATGAGAGCGCGTCATTGCGTGTTTGTACCAGGATAATATCCAACAATGACAATTAAAATAATTATTGTATTACTACTGCCTCACAAGTAGGTGTAGATTGATGAAAGTAGTTCTCGCATGTACAAGTATACGCCAAAATGGTAAAGGGAATAACAGTCAATTTTAATCCACTTTCCCATAATGCTTTTAGATCGATAAAAAATTAACACGTGTTTCGGCTTTTATATCGATAGCGTTCCACTTTTGAAAAAATCGAGGTGAAACTTTTGGATCTGGGGCATCGATAGATCTCCGAAAAGAATCAATTTTTGTTAATATTTATGAGGGTAGTAAACTTTTATTTTTTGAGTTATAAAACATTTTCTGAATACATGATACACTACATCTACCGTTAATTCTATAACCGTTTTCAAGTGAGTGACGTCGTCGAGTGGTCGAGGCGTTAGGCAATGGATCTATGCACACGGTTTCAATTCTCCATACCTGCATGGTGTATTTATTTTTCTTGAAAACATTCTTATGTTATAATTAATTTTATGCTCCATGTACGCCATAAAAATAGTAGCAGCTGATATCCCGTTGAGATATGCACTTGCTACTATAAATTATAGGACAGAAGAAGTATGGTAATATTATACCATTGACTTTACTTTCGTGTCAGATGAAACAAAGATTTATTACACGGTAGACAAGTTGAAGAATAGATAACTCAATTTAGTTTTAATATTCTTATTCTAACAATTAATATTTTTAAAATTAACGAAAGTACTATTCTATGTTCTTCGACTTTACGTTTCTTTAACCAGTAATAATTTTTGTCACGGCCTAAAAACGTGTGGAAGATCACAGAAACTAAAAGTACCATTAAAGCATGTTACATATATAAAGCTCTTATAAGGCCGTCCCAGTAACGCGTACTACACATAAGAACATTAACGGGCCGGCCTGATAAGTCTGAAGAATCCCGATAAGTATTGCTAGGCTTCCGAAAAAGGCCTGATAAGTATACTTCCACAAAGATATATATATATATATATATATATATATATATATATATACAGGGTGTGCGGTATAAGATCATTAACCCGGGAGATGGTGGTAGCTGGTGAAAAACTGAGACGAAAAGTCCTGTACCATTTTTCGAAATTCGGATTAATTACCGAGTTATTAATTAAAACATTCCGGCCAATCAGAACGACCGAACGGCTGGTAGGCCGGTCAAAATAATTTAGACTCAACCCTAGACGCCAGTATGTCGCCAAAGAAAGAAGCAGTAGTAAAATAACAAAAGAACTAAGACAAGGGTAAAATCAAAACATTGCTTCTACTGTTACCACTACCATAATACTACACTATGGTGTGTTGTCCTTCGGCAGCAGAGTAATAGTAGTGGTAATACTTAAGATATCATATGGTAACATTAAAGCATTGAAAATCTTACGTCTGGTATTTCTTCTATTACTACCACTACCTCACTACTATGATTGCATATGTTTTCGTTGTACAATAAAGTTGTAGTAGTAAAAATACATAAGAAACAAAATGGCGAAATTGAAAACCATCAAATTCTTACTTGTATTATTAGTGCTACTACGAGTAATACCGCTTTCATTATGATGATTATTATGATTATGATTATGACTATTATTATTTTTACTACTACAATTATTATTATTATTATTATTGTTATTATTATTATTATTATTAAAATGTTACTACAGTTACTATTATTTTAATAATTTGTTTATTATCATCATCAGTATCATTATTATTATCGTTGTTATTGTTATTATTATTTTAAATTCGAATTGAATTCGACTAAGAAAAGCAAATTATGAAAGGGCCGAATAACTGAGTATTGAATAAGTCAAAAGTACCCCTAAACGAATTGAAGGAAACTAAGCAAACCTAATTCCTGAACCAAGCGGTACACTTTATATCCGAAACTTGTATGTAAATTCTCAATAGCTTCGATAGCGCAGTGGTAAAGCGCTTGGGCTCTGAATAGCTGCGAACTTTTTGGCGAGGGTTCGAGCCCCGGTTAATGTTCTATTTTTTATTTTTTTTTCTTCATAAATTCCACTACTACTACTACTACTACTACATTATTACTATTTTTTTATTTATTTTTTATAAGTAATTTTTATCATTATCATGTAATAATAATAATAATAAAAAGAAGAAGAATAACAACAACAATAACATCGAGTAAATGAAAAAAATTTTCCAAAAAAAAATTTCAAATTATTGTGAAAATTTTTCTTCAAAAATTGTTTTCAAAAAATTTTTTTAGAAGGAAAGTACAGCCAGATTTGTTTTCAAACAAATGCGGTTGTACTATTAAGTAAAATCAATCGATTTTTTTGACGAGAGAAAGGATTGTGAACACATTAAATAAAATTTTTTCAAAACAAATTTTGAAAAAAATTTTGAAAAAATGAAAAAAAATGGAATTTTTTTTTCTCGATAGTTGATGTCTTTGAATAAAGAAAATACGCATTATTGCCGAAAAGATCATTTTAAAGTTGAAAAAATAAATAAATATTAAGAATTTATTCGTTATAATGATTGTCGGCAAAAACGATAAAGTGTATAGCCGAATAAGGAGGTCAAAAGTGCCCCTAAACCAAATTGCATGTACAATAGGTCATTCGATAACTTTTCGAAAACATTAATTTCTGCCGAATTTCAGGTCTGTATCTCAACCTGGGGGTCAGTAATGGTCAAAATTCGAAATTCTGAACAAAATCAGAGACATTTTGGTTACAGAGACACATATTACAGAATTTTTACAGATATTTTAACCCAAAATTGAAGTCGTAAAAAGTCAAAAACGTAAAAAAATTTCGAAAAATGCCCATTTCGTACTGTCGGAGTCGCGGAACTATAATCATATTTTAATAGGAAATGCATATTCATATTACTATTGTTCAAGAATTTTTTCAGATTTTTGGTTTGGTGCGCCATAGTTAAAAAAAAATAAAAACCAATATTGACGTCGAATTTCAGGTGTTAAAAATATAAATTTGCATGAAAAGTTTAATTAAAAAACTGTTCTCCATGAAATAAGTGATTTATGCTATTTTCGACTTATCAACATTTAATGAAATTGCATAGGAAACAAATTAAACTAACAAAACCTGATTAGCCAGAACCATGCGGCACGCTTTATACCTTAACTTGTAGGTTACTTTTCAACCTCGTCGGTGGCGCAGTCGGTAAGCATTCGGACGTTGAATCGCTGCAAATTTTTTGGCGTGGTTTCGAACCCTCGATTCATCATTTTTTTTTTAAAAATAAATTGTATATTTCTCTCAATTGTCAATTATACAAATATATTTAATTAATATTTATTTGCAAATGCTTAACCATATTTCAGCTTGCCCTAAAGTATTTTTATAAAAATTGGTTTCTTGACCAATTGTACTCAGGTTATAATAGCAACTATTTATTCTTTTCTTGTTGCATTTTCCTTAAGATACGAATTCTACATGTTTGATCCACACAAGGAAGATTGGTTTCTAGCCATTTATTACCACCGAATGATTGTATTGTCCAAAATACATGTAACTTCAATGTCTGTTGATGTCTTCAATGTCTCAAGCATTTGCAAATAAATATTGATTAAATATATTTGTATAATTGACAATTAAGAGAAATATACAATTATCTGAAAAAAAAAAAATAATAATGATGAATCGAGGGTTCGGACCCACGCCAAAAAGTTTGCAGCGATTCAACGTCCGAATGCTTACCGACTGCGCCACCGACGAGGTTCAAAAGTAATCTTCAAGTTAAGGTATAAAGCGTGCCGCATGGTTCTGGCTAATCAGGTTTTGTTAGTTTCATTTATTTCCTATGCAATTTCATTAAATGTTGATAAGTTGAAAATAGCATAAATCACTTATTTCATGGAGAACAGTTTTTTAATTAAACTTTTCATGCAAATTATTATTTTTAACACCAGAAATTCGACGTCAATATTGGTTTTTATTTTTTTAAATTATGGCGCACCAAACCAAAAAATCTGAAAAAATTCATGAACAATAATAATATGAATATGCATTTCCTATTAAAATATGATTATAGTTCCGCGACTCCGACAATACGAAATGGGCATTTTTCGAAATTTTTTTACGTTTTTGACATTTTGCGACTTCATTTTTGGGTTAAAAAATCTGTGAAAATTCTGTAATATGTGTCTCTGTAACCAAAATGTCTCTGATTTTGTTCAGAATTTCGAATTTTGACCATTACTGACCCCCAGGTTGAGATACAGACCTGAAATTTGGCACAAATTAATGTTTTCGAAAAGCTATCGAATGACCTATTGTACATGCAATTTGGTTTAGGGGCACTTTTGACCTCCTTATTCGGCTATACCCTTTATCGTTTTTGCCGACAATCATTATAACGAATACATTTTTAATATTTATTTATTTTTTCAATTTTTTTTAACGTGTTCACAATCCGTTCTCTCGTCAAAAAAAAATCGATTGATTTTACTTAATAGTACAACCGCATTTGTTTGAAAACAAATGTGGCTGTACTTTCCTTCTAAAGAAATTTTTTGAAAACAATTTTTGAAGAAAAATTTTGACAATAATTTGAAATTTTTTTTTGGAAATTTTAGAAAATGCTCGAGAACACGTACTCGAAAATTTCAACGAATCCATCATTTCGAATTTTCTCCGAGGATTACCGCGACGCTATTACACAGTTTTTCGAGCACGCAAATTTACCGACATCCAAAAAGCCTTCGACGAAGTGGATGAGGAAGCACGTGCTTGGAAAAACAGAGCGAGAGCAGCAAGAGACCTTTCAGATATAACCGAATCTGACAATGACGAAGCTGAAAAAGAACACCGCTACAAGCCCAGCTCACGGAAATATCGAAGACATCGCTTTAAGAAACATAGCCGTGATGATTCAAGCGATTCTGATGACTCAGATGAAAATAAAAGAAAAAAGAAAATCGTGAACAAACTCTCTTCAATGATTTTAACAGCAATTGGACAAAGTCCATTGAGTCAAAATAATTTTCCAAATAACACGTACAAACAAAAGGGAAATGGACCCTCACTTCAAACTGAGGAACCACCAAAATTACTCAGAAGATATCCCAAATATCTAGATGTGAATAAACATTTTTGCGCTTACTGCGGCAAAAAGGGACACGATCCAATGCATTGTAATTACAATCCTTACAATCGCAATAGAAGTCCTAATAGAACACCAGCGACTTCAAGGGAACCTTCACCTGTTTCTTTAAACTATGAGCGCGGTCGCCACGAAGACCCTCCGAGACTCGGAAACAAACCCGTAACACTTATGCAAAGGAACCCAGGAAAAGATGCTTACTCAAGGAAGGAGTCATCGCAAAAATAAGAGCACAAGTTCCTCAACTAAAAAGGGGATATGGGGAATTTATTTTGGATTCAGGATCATCAATCAACCTTATTAATTATCATGCTCTTTCAAAACCCATACATTTCATAGACTATGAAATTAGAGAAGTCCACGGCATTACCCAAGAACCTGAATATACCGAGGGGACAATCATCCTAAGAGTTAACAACATTGATGGAATTTTCCACGTTTATAAAGGATTAAACATTCCAGGGGACGGAATAATAGGCGCTGCGCTACTTCAGCAAGAAGAAGCAGAACTTTCCTTCCACCATGGAACAATGGTTTCTATAAACGACCCCATAAGACCTGTCAGATTCAGTAACCAACAAGAAATGGAAACACTCTCCAAAGAACTCCAGAAAACACGATTGATAATTGAAGGTCGATGCCAAAAGCAAATTCCTATTAAAATTAAAAACACAGGAGTGTCGGAAGGATATTTGCCTAGGATCAAGACACACCCCGACATATATATCGGAGAAACTGTCGTTACTAATAGGAACGGCATATGTTACACTATTGCCACCAACACCAATGAAAATCCAATTGAAATTGAACTAGACGCTCAAGAAATTCTACAAATGGACTCATGTGAATATTCTTCAGATTCCGGCTCCGAAAAACATAAAAATCAAGCTACAGATCGAATTTCTCGGATCAAAAATTGTCTTAAATTAGATCATTTAAATACAGAAGAAAAACGACACGTTCTGGATATTATAAAGGAATTTCCAGATGTATTCTACCTTCCAGGAGATAAATTAGGGAAAACAACAACAGTTACTCACACAATCCCTACAATAGATGATATTCCTATCAACACCAGGCAATACCGTTACCCTCCGATACACCAAGAAGAAATAAAAAAACAAGTTTCTGATCTACTTAAAAACGACATAATTAAACCATCACATTCACCATACAATTCACCACTTTGGATAGTACCCAAAAAGGATGATTCGCAAGGAAATAAACGCTGGAGAATGGTGATTGATTATCGGGCACTTAACGAAAAAACTATTGGAGACAGCTATCCTCTCATGTATAACTGAAATTCTCGATAAACTTGGCAGTGCTCAGTATTACTCGTGTTTCGATTTAGCAAGCGGATTTCATCAAATTGGAATGGAACCCGAGGACCAACTAAAAACGGCCTTTACGACACCAAACGGTCACTACGAGTATGTGAGAATGCCTTTCGGGCTCAAGAATGCCCCAGCCACTTTTCAAAGAGTTATGGACCATATTTTAACCGGATTACAGGGAATTGAATTATTCGTTTATTTAGACGACATCGTCATCTATTCAAGCTCTCTAGAAGAACATGGAGTTAAAGTAAGACGTCTGTTAAGACGTCTCAAAGACCACGGACTTTCCCTGCAACCAGACAAATGTGAATTCCTACAATAGGAAGTTACTTATTTAGGACATATTCTAGCAGAAGGAGGTGTAAAACCAGATCCTAGAAAACTAAAAGCCGTACAAAATTTTCCTGTACCAAAAACTGCTAAAAATATTAGAGAATTTTTAGGCCTAACTGGATATTATAGAAGATTCATAGACAACTATGCCAAACGCTCCAAACCTTTGACAGAGTTATTAAAGAAAGGAAAACCCTTTGTTTGGGGGAAGGAATAGCAGTCTAGCTTTGAAAACTTGCGAAATGAACTATGCAAGGAACCTATTTTGAAATGTCCACATTTTGAAAATCCATTCTTACTCACTACAGACGCTTACCACATAAAGGGCCCTTCGGTCTGAGACGCCGACCCGTGGCAAATGCTGTGTAGACATTTTATTGTCTATCAGAGAGACGAGTCGCGCGACCGTCGAGTCTCTCTGATAGACAATAAAATGTCTACACAGCATTTGCCACGGGTCGGCGTCTCAGACCGAAGGGCCCTTTATGTGGTAAGCGTCACGGACGTTGGATGAACGGAACCTTCTTCTTATACGAGAATGCAAGTGTATCCGTTCACCTACCGAGCATCAACTCACTCCATTCCGAGCGAGAATAACGTGTCGCTCGAGCGTTCGGCTCGTTCGACGAGGTTTACCGCCGTTACCGCACGTGCTTTAGGTGGTCGTTCGGTGTCGCGGCAACTCACCAGCCGGTATATGTAGGAGAGACGAGTCGCGCAAGCGGTCGAGTCTCTCTGATAGACAATAAAATGTCTACACAACATTTGCCACGGGTCGGCGTCTCAGACCGAAGGGCCTTTTATGTGGTAAGCGTCACGGACGTTGGATGAACGGAACCTTCTTCTTATAAGAGAATGCAAGTGTATCCGTTCACCTACCGAACATCAACTCACTCCATTCCGAGCGAGAATAACGTGTCGCTCGAGCGTTCGGCTCGTTCGACGAGGTTTACCGCCGTTGCCGCACGTGCTTTAGGTGGTCGTTCGGTGTCGCGGCAACTCACCAGCCGGTATATGTAGGAGAGACGAGTCGCGCGAGCGGTCGAGTCTCTCTGATAGACAATAAAATGTCTACACAGCATTTGCCACGGGTCGGCGTCTCGGACCGAAGGGCCTTTTATGTGGTAAGCGTCACGGACGTTGGATGAACGGAACCTTCTTCTTATAAGAGAATGCAAGTGTATCCGTTCACCTACCGAGCATCAACTCACTCCATTCCGAGCGAGAATAACGTGTCGCTCGAGCGTTCGGCTCGTTCGACGAGGTTTACCGCCGTTGCCGCACGTGCTTTAGGTGGTCGTTCGGTGTCGCGGCAACTCACCAGCCGGTATATGTAGGAGAGACGAGTCGCGCGAGCGGTCGAGTCTCTCTGATAGACAATAAAATGTCTACACAGCATTTGCCACGGGTCGGCGTCTCAGACCGAAGGGCCTTTTATGTGGTAAGCGTCACGGACGTTGGATGAACGGAACCTTCTTCTTATAAGAGAATGCAAGTGTATCCGTTCACCTACCGAGCATCAACTCACTCCATTCCGAGCGAGAATAACGTGTCGCTCGAGCGTTCGGCTCGTTCGACGAGGTTTACCGCCGTTGCCGCACGTGCTTTAGGTGGTCGTTCGGTGTCGCGGCAACTCACCAGCCGGTATATGTAGGAGAGACGAGTCGCGCGAGTGGTCGAGTCTCTCTGATAGACAATAAAATGTCTACACAGCATTTGCCACGGGTCGGCGTCTCAGACCGAAGGGCCCTTTATGTGGTAAGCGTCACGGACGTTGGATGAACGGAACCTTAGATCGATAGGCCGTGCTTTCGCAGTCTCTATGCGTACTGAACATCGAGATCAAGCCAGCTTTTGCCCTTTTGCTCTACGCGAGGTTTCTGTCCTCGCTGAGCTGGCCTTAGGACACCTGCGTTATTCTTTGACAGATGTAACGCCCCAGTCAAACTCCCCGCCTGGCAGTGTCCTCGAATCGGATCACGCGGGAGTATGATCGGCGATCGGCCGAAGCCTCACGCCACTCTTACACGCTTGGCTCTAGAACACCGTGACATCCGGGACCGAGGTCCTCGGCGCACGCGCTCCGCCTAACCGAGTAAGTAAAGAAACGATGAAAGTAGTGGTATTTCACCGGCGATGTTTCCATCTCCCACTTATGCTACACCTCTCATGTCTCCTTACAGTGCCAGACTAGAGTCAAGCTCAACAGGGTCTTCTTTCCCCGCTAATTTTCCCAAGCCCGTTCCCTTGGCAGTGGTTTCGCTAGAAAGTAGATAGGGACAGATTTGGGAATCTCGTTAATCCATTCATGCGCGTCACTAATTAAATGACGAGGCATTTGGCTATTTTTTTTTTTTTTATGTTGTCCGCCATGTCTGGGATTAGGTGGAAACTCCCAGGGGCGCGGATGTACCCAAAACACTAAGGAAACGCCAGGCAACACACTAACCGATTCCTTCTCTCACCAACCCACTATTGAAGACAGTAGTCATTTTATTAAACCGCGTCCAATTCGTGTGGCTACCTTGTAGGATCCTGGTCGCTATTCCTTTCAGCATGCCTTTTCTCAGCCCCATACGCAATAAGGCTTGGGCGGATGCATAGGACCAGACGCCACGCCACGAGGCAGTGCAGGATTCGAAGTTAATAGATTCGCGTTCCACCCCGTAACGTTGCGCCACAACGTCCCTCAGACTGATGTTCTGCCCGTAATAATCACGCTTGCGTTGATCAGCGTCGTCTAGCGCACCAGCCCCTGATACGACCTGAACATCTACTACGGTCACCTCACCGTTGCGAGAAGCCACAATATCTGGTTTGCGCCTACCTTCCTCAGTCACAAAGACTGGCTCCTCCTCGACCACCCAACCTCGATCCCTTAAACCTGACGCCAGGGTACGGGCCACCGCGTTATGCCGTAATATACGACCACCGTGGGTTCTAAAACATCCCTGGATGATGTGGGCAGTGGTCTCCTGCACCTGGCATCCCGCGTGACACCCAACCTGTTCCCTACCTCTACGCGTGCCTCTCGTAGTGCGGATTCTAGAGGGGAGACAGTTGATAAAAGTATGCACGTATTGTACATAATCCCTCCCCGGAATACCATTAGATCCCGCATCGATCCACCATGTGGACAGGTTGGTGCGACGGCATTCCCGTAGCTCCCAACCATCGACTGACGAGTGAAGGGCACGCGCCCACCAGCCAGATCTCCTATATTTAGAGGAAAGAATTTCCTCTCCGCGCGTGAGCGCTCTTTCGGCCCACCTTTTTCTGCTTCGAACCCAACGGGTGTCGAAGACGGCGCTGATGATAGGAGATCTTGACTGCTGGAGGTTATTCAGACGATCAAGCATGAGCCCCGGGACGGATGTTGCCAAAGCTGGAACACCAAGTCCTCCCGATGCCACATTGGCATGGAAGAACCCGGTGGGAACATCCTTAGGCAATCTGAGCCATCGTCGCACCGCGGCACGCACCTGACCATCTAAAGCTCGGAGTTTACCTAGGGTTACGCGGCCTAACACTAGAGTGTGGTAAAGCCGTGGGATCAAGAATGTGCGCAAGATTTTCAGGCGTTGCTGTGGTTTAAGGGGAGCCCTGGTGATTCTCTCCAGATACTGCGTCATCACATTCCCAGCACGCCGAGGTCCTGATGGATCAAAATCAACTCCCAAGTAACGCCAATGTGCTTCCGTGGACAACTGAGGAAGCGGTTGGCCATCTCTAAGATGAATAGTGGGAGTTGTTAGGACCTTGAATTTCTTTTGGCGACCGGAGGGTGCAATAGAAAGTGCAGCACATTTCTGGGAATTGAAACGCAGACCATGGAGCATCGCCCTCTCCTCTACGGCGTTCAAGGCCTCCTGCATTCCCCACTTGGTAGTGGAGAACAGCAGAAGGTCGTCAGCATAAGCGAGACAGCTCACGCGTTCACCTCCTAGATCGAATCCGATATCCCTAGGTACAGACCTAAGAACATCGTCGACGACCAGGCAAAAGAGTATCGGAGAGAGCGGGTCACCCTGGCGAACCCCACGACGAACTGGAAACAACTCAGATCTATTCCCCCTGACCTCAAAGACAGTAGCGCTGTTGAAATAGAGGTTGCTTATATACTGGCAGAAACCCTCAGGTAAACCAGCCCGTCGGAGCACATTATTAATAGCAAAATGGCTAACGCTATCAAATGCCTTCGCAACGTCGAGGGAGGAGACGTGGAGCTCTCGTAGCTTAGTCCTCGACTCATAAAGAGCCGAGGCCAAGACTGCGATATTCTCCGAGCATCCATCATCGAAAAATCGCTGCCGCAGGTCTAAAAGGTCGGCCTCCCTCAATCGTTGCGCAAGGATTTTGTGCAAGTGTCTTACAATCACCGACGAGATACTAATTGGCCGAAAGTCTGCCGGAGACGGATTTTCGGTCTTCTTTGGTATAAAAACAGTTCGCGTAGCCAACGCAGAGGCCGAGAAACCACCGCAAGAAAGGACCAAGTTGAAGCATAATGTCTTGATGGAAGCCGGCACAGAGCGCCAAACCCTCGAACTAATACCGTCTAAGCCAGGAGAAGTTGATAGAGGGATTGTAACGGCTGTCACTTCCTCACACGTGATCGGTTCCCAGATGTTAGAAAGGGCCAGATCACGTGCGCCGGGTGTTATAGGCGTTTGAGGAAGAGAGAGTTCCCCAACGAAGGGGCCCCAATGCTGCGCCATTACATTAACATCGGGGACATCTTTTTCCCCACCCTCTCCATCCAAAACTTCTTTAACGGCACGAGACATGTCTTTACGGAATAGTTGTTGGGTTCGGGCGTATTGCGTGCGGCGTTGTTGTCGACGGCTCAATTTGCTTGTATCAACGCGTGGTCGTGGAGGTGGCGGCGGGTTAACCGGAAAGGTGGCAATGATCCACTGTGTGATAGCGTCCGAACCGATGGCTCCCTGCAAATGCTGTCTGGCAAGATCGACGAGGATCTCTGAGTTTCAGCCAGTGATGTTGTCAACTACATCTATAAGTGAACTTATAGTGGACCTAAAATCTTTATGCAGGGAGGACCATCGACCGGAAACACGACCACTGAGGATAGGTGAAGGAACAGGAGAGGCAGAGGTTTCCGAGGCTGAAAGATATACGCTTTCCGGTGACGATGGAGAGGCAGTGCTCAGATCAAGGAGAGCCGCTTCGACGAGCTGCTTATAATCAGCTCGTCTCCGCGCCCCCTTGATCGCCTCGAGCGTGCGACCAGGTACGACCTGGATGAGGTGCTGGTTAATAAACCTAACGCTCCCTCGCATCGCAATGGCTTCCTCCCGCGCCATCAGCCTCAGCTCCTCCTGATTCCAACGACGTTTAACGCGATCAACGTCAACCTCCTCATTCACAACAAGTTCGTGAGCGCGGCGCCGGTGTAACCCCAAACCGATCTTTGTATTAAAGGGCCTATCGCAATCTACACACACAAAAGGCGGTTCAGCAACAGGGACATCAGTAACATTAACATTACCAGTGGTGGAAGATGCCCTGGATGTCGATGGTAAGACTACGTTATCGGATACATGCTGCCTAACGTTTTGAGAGACAGGACCGGCGGTCCGAGGCAACCGCCGGAGATTATAATTACTATTTCTTTCTCTTTCATTATTCGGGCCTGTCAAAAATTCAGCATCACCGGGGTGGCAGCCCGATGACGCCGGCGGGAACACGAGGAACCCGCATAGGGTGCCAGAGCCGTCCTTCAGCCACTACAGTCGTGATCGCAGCTGCAACCGAGGTTGCACCCGCAATCACGACTGCAGCGTTGCCCGCACCCACCACGAGGAGGCGACGGTTGGACTTTATGGGTGCAAACATTATTTTTTTTTTGTTATGTTGTCCGCCAATTCTGGGACTAGATCTCAACTCCCAGGGGCGCGGATGTACCCGAAGTTCCGGATTTAGTTCTCCCAACAACTCAGCCGACGCCTTCCCTAGACCTTCGAGAGTGCCAAATGTTTGTCATCTTGTTCCACCTTTGCCAATTAGTGTGGCTACCCTGAAGCACTCGAGTACTGGTACCCCTTAAAACACCCTTGGGAATTCCGAGACAACTGAGCGCATTCGCAGATTCGGAAGACCACACCCCTCGCCAAGATGTAGTACACGAACTAAAAGTTATATCGTCCCTGGTGACCCTATACTTTGCCGCTAAGCGCTCCCTAAGACTACCATTGTTGCGGTAGTAGTCGCACTTGCGTTTATCGGCGTCATTCAATGATGTAGCACCAGAGACGATCTGTGTATCGATAACGACTACTTCCTCATCTCTGCTGGCGATCAAGTCGGGCTTCCGACGGCCTTCCTCCGTGTCAAAAATCGGCTCCTCATCCACCCTCCACCCCTTGTCTCTCAAGGCCGAAGCAACAGTGCGTGAAACTGCGTTATGCCGCAAAATGCGGCCTCCGTGCGTCCGAAAACTACCCTGAATGACGTGGGCGGCAGTTTCTTGGACATTGCACCCTCCTCGACAACCCACGTTCTGAGAAGCCCTACGGTTACCTCGGGTGGTACGTATTCTGGTTGGGAGACAATTGATGAAGGTGTGGACGTGTTGCACGAAATCGCGACCCGGTATACAGTGGGACCCGGAATCAATCCACCATGTGGATACCTTTGTACGGGGGCACTCGCGGAGCTCCCACCCATCGACCGATGTGTGTAGAGCTCTTGCCGACCAACCCGCTCTTCTATATTTGGACGAGAGAACCTCGGGTCCCCGCGTAAGGGCTCTTTCGGCCCACCTAACTCTTCTCCGGACCCAAAAGGATTCGGAGACAACGCGGACAATAGAAGAGGAAGACTGGTGAAGAATGCCCAGACGTTCGAGCATGAGACCGGGTACGGTCGTGGCCAATGAAGGGATACCGAGTCCACCAGACGCTGTATTAGCGTGAAAGAAAGCTGTAGGAATGTCACGTGGAAGTCGCAGCCAACGTCTGACAGCCGCACGCACCTGACCATCGAGCGAACGAAGCTTGCCCAACGTAACATGGCCAAGTACAAACGAATGGTACAGACGCGGTAGGAGAAAACAGCGCATGATCTTAAGACGCTGTTGCGGCTTAAGGGGAGCTTTAGTGAGCCGCTCTAGATACTCAAATATCTCGTTTCCAACGCGCCGCGGTCCAGGTGGAGCAAAGTCCACACCTAAATATCTCCATTGGGCGTCTGTCTTCAGTTGGGGCAAGAATGCGCCATCCTGCAGACAGAACGTAGGTGTGGTGAGTACTTTAAACTTCTTAGTTTTTCCAGAAGGTACTATGGACAGCACCGCGCATTTTCGAGGATTAAAAGATAACCCATGGGAACCCGCTGCTTCTTCAACTGCCGTTAATGCGTTTTGCATACCCCATTTTGTGGATGAAAACAAAAGGAGGTCGTCCGCGTAGGCAAGGCAGTTGACGCGCTCACCACCTATGTCGAAACCGATTTCATTGGGAACAGCCCCGATGATTTCGTCAACGACGAGGCAAAACAGTAACGGCGACAGTGGGTCCCCCTGGCGAACCCCCCTTCTCACTGGGAAAAGCTCAGAACGCTGGCCACGCACTTCGAATACTGTAGCGCTAAGGTCATACAAATTGGCTACGTATCGACAAAAGCCGTCCGGCAAACCCACACGTCGAAGCAGACCGTCGATGGCATGGTGGCTAACACTATCAAAGGCCTTGGCAATGTCAAGGGAGGCCACATGGAGCTCACGCAGTCGGGAACGAGACTCGTAAAGAGCAGAAGCCAATACTGCAATGTTATCTGAGCACCCATCCTCAAAACAACGTTGCCGAAGATCTAGGATGTTAGCCTCCCTTAAACGCTGCGCAAGAACCTTATGTAGATGACGAACTACAACCGAGGTAATACTAATAGGTCTGTAGTCGGCAGGTGTTGGATCATCGACTTTCTTGGGTATGAATACCGTTCGACTAGCTAGCATTGATGCCCAAAAACCCCCACAGGACATAACAAGATTGAAGCAGAGTGCTTTTATTGAGGCTGGGACGGCGCGCCAGTCACGCGCATTGATTCCGTCCAAGCCAGGTGATGTTGAGAGCGGGATGGTAATGGCAGTAACCTCTTCACAAGTAATCGGCTCCCAGATGGTTTCCAGGGCCGAATTACGAACTCCAGGCGTAGATGGAGTCTGTGGAAGGGACGGTTGCCCAACAAAAGGGCCCCAATGCCGAGACATGTCTTGGACATCGGGGACATTGTTCTCATCACCGACTCCGTCTAATATCTCCTTAGCAACTCTAGACATATTCTTGCGAAAAAGATGTTGAGTCCGGGCATATTGAGCGCGGCGTCGCTGGCGACGACTAAGCGTACTCAGGTCAGGCCGAATGCGAGGTGGTGGTGGTGGTGACGCGGAAAAGGTGTCTGTAACCCAGCGCGTAATACCATCGGACACGTTGGTCCCCTCAAGATGTTGCCTAGCTAGGTACACAAGTGTACCAGAGTTCCAACCGGCAATGTTGTCAACAACCGTAATAAGTTGCCTTATCACGGTTGCCGTGTCGGCGTACAAAGAGGACCAACGCGCCGATAAACGAGAGTGGAGCCCAGGGGAACGGATCGGAGAAGCTGAGGTCGCAGAAGCGGAAGCATGGACGCTACCTACAGTTGACGGTGAAGCATGAGCCAGATCAGGCGAGCTGCGTCGACGAGCTGCTTATAGTCAGCCCGCCTACGAGCACCCTTGATAGCCTCGAGCGTACGTCCAGGAACAACCTGAAGGAGATGTTGGTTGATAAACCTCACACCCTCGCGCAACGCTATGGCTTCTTCACGAGCCATTAACCTCAGCTCTTCTGGGCTCCACCGACGCTTAACCCTATCTACATCCACCTCCTCGTTAACAAGAGCCTCATGCGCGTGGCGGCGGTGAACGCCAAGACCAGTCTTAGTATTAAAACTACGAGAACACTCAGGGCAGATGAACGGAACGGTAGAATCATCATTTCTAGGCAAAGGTGTATCAGAAGAAGAGTCTATATTCTGAGGATCGTCGGTGCGCTGTTGGGGTGAACTAGTGGAGACAGGACCGGCAGACCGAGGCATCTGCCGTAGATTGTAATGTATATTTCTGTTTCTATTATTATTTGGGCCTGTCAAAAGATACAGCATCACCGGGGTGGCAACCCGATGACACCGGCGGGAACACAAGGAACCCGCATAGGGTGCCAGAGCCGTCCTTTAGCCGCTACAGTCGAGACCGCAGCTGCAACCAAGATTGCGACCGCGATCACGACTGCAGCGTTGCCCGCACCCACCGCGAGGAGGCGACGGTTGGACTATATGGGTGCAAAAAAAAAAGAGAGTCATAGTTACTCCCGCCGTTTACCCGCGCTTGCTTGAATTTCTTCACGTTGACATTCAGAGCACTGGGCAGAAATCACATTGCGTCAACACCCGCGAGGGCCATCGCAATGCTTTGTTTTAATTAGACAGTCGGATTCCCCTTGTCCGTGCCAGTTCTGAGCTGAGCGTTGAATGGCGGCCGAAGAGAACGACCGCGACGGGATTAACCGCCACGGAAGCCTCGCAGCATGGAAGATCCGCGGGAGGCCAAGGCACGGGACCAAGCTCGGATCCCGGACAGAAAGTCGCTCACCTCGCTCAGGCCCGGCACGTCAGCCAGACCCGCTTCCCGACCAAGCCCGACACGCCCCGCTCCTCAGAGCCAATCCTTATCCCGAAGTTACGGATCCAATTTGCCGACTTCCCTTACCTACATTAGTCTATCGACTAGAGGCTCTT